>PISX010016242.1:0-46780 GCA_004024625.1 Mellivora capensis
AAGAATCCCATGAAAGGGTCTCTATTATTTCCTCCATATTATATTTGAGAAAACTGAGCAGAGAGGTTAAGTGACTTACCGAAGGTCACACAGCTGGTAAGAGACGGAGCCCAGGTTTGAATCGAGGTGGTCTGGCTCCAAAGCCCCTGCTTTGGTTGCACAAAGATCTCTTTAGCTTTTGGTGTTTAGGAATTTAGAAGCCAATAATCGGAATGCCCGCCTAGATTCATTTATTTAATAAATATATAAATATTTCTCAAATGTCTTTTCTGTGTCTGGGAACTGGAGACAATGCAGTAGAAGCAAACATCCCTGCCTTCATGAAACTTACATTCTGATGGGGGGGGCAGGGGGAGGAGAGGATAGTAAACAAAGCAAACAACAGATATGGTAGGTTCCATCCTAACTGCGTTGGAGGCCGGAAAGAGGTTTGGAGGATCTTGTGGGTGGTGGTGTAATTTCATATGAGGTGGTCAACAAAGGCTCTGTTGAAAAGGTGACACGTGAGTAAAGGTCTGAAGACACTGAGCAAGCAGGCCATGGGGACACTTGGGGGAAAAGCATCCCAGGAAGAGAGAGGGCTGGGGGTGCCTGGGTGGCACGGTCGGTTAAGCATCTGACTCTTGGTTTTGGCTCAGGTCCTGATCTTGGGGTGGTGAGATCGAGCCCCAAGCCTGGCTCCATACTCAGCAAGGAGTCTGCTTAAGACTTTCCCTCTCCCGGGAAGCCTGGGTGGCTCAGTTTGTTAAGCGGCTGCCTTCGGCTCAGGTCATGATCCCAGCGTCCTGGGATCGAGTCCCACATCGGGCTCCTTGCTCGGCGGGGAGCCTGCTTCTCCCTCTGCCTCTGTCTGCCTGTGCTCGCTCTCTCTCTCCCTCTCTCTCTGACAAATAAATAAATAAATTAAAAAAAAAAAAAGACTTTCCCTCTCCCTTAGCCCTTCCCCCAAGCCATGCTCACTTGCTCTCTTTCTCTCTCTCTCTCTTTCTCTCTGTCTCTCAAGTAAATGAATAAATCTTAATTTAAGAAAAAAGGTATTGTTGGCTGAAGTTCTCTTATGCTTTTCAACCTGTCCTTTCAGTGAAATACCTGGCCTGGAGTCTGCAAGATGTCTTTTTCTTATATTTCAGGGTGTTAGGTGCCATTGGAAACGACCTTCCGTTTCAATTTCGTCTCTATTGTAGCCAACACAAAGTGCTGGGGAAACTATGATATTCTTTGGTGAAAAGACTCATCACTATATTTGACACAGATAATGATTTGATAAAATGCAGACGCCCCCCCCTCCCCCAGGAGGTAGCTCTGTGTTGAGGGCATATTGGCAGACGTGGGAGGCAAGGGGTGCTCGCTCCCTCACCATGTCTGGTTAGTGCGAGGTCTGGGGAAAGAGTTTGAGGGACATTTCCAGCTGGAAGAGAGGTGGTTTTACATTTTCACCAAGTCCAAATTCAACTGCCCTCAAAACAATAGTCATGGTCGCAACATTTCCTGAGGGATTCTTTTGTGGATTGTGTGCCAGGCCCCACGTGGAGTGAATTGCAGGCAGGAAAGGGGAGCCCGCGTTTGAATAAAACAAGGGGACTCCAGATTCCTTCATAGATTTGCTTCCTCTTCCCTTGGGGTGTCCAAATGATGACCCTTTCTTCACGCATTTCCTTTGTCAAACAGAACACCTCAGAAGCAGATATGGGGTTCAGCCAAACCACTCTGACTCCCTCCTGCAGACCTCGGAAGGGCAGAGCAGTCCACGGTGAGGCAGACAGGCTGGAAGGAGGCCAAGTGCAGCCGCATCTGGGAGGCTACCCTGGAGGGCTTCACGGTCCAAAGGGATCGGAAACTTCAGGATCTCATTTGTTTTATAATGTGTGCAATGCACATCTTCTTTTTTAAATACTCTACCTGATTATCGGCGAATATAATGCTCCCCAAAGTGCTAAAAACAATGAAAGGAAATGTTTCGTGATTCCTGGTGCAGGAGAATCCACATAAACTTATTCTGCTGGAGGGAGATCCAACTTACTGATTGAGGCAGCAAAAAAAAAAAAAAGAAAAAAGAAAAAAGAAATCATTATTCAGGTCCTTGCTGTCAGGTGGGGTCTACAGCTTGCCTCTGTGGGAGTAGGCTTGCTATTAATACTTCCCTTGTCTGGGCCTCAGTTTCCCTCTACTGATAAAAGACCAAGAATCCCGGCTCTTTCTCCACGGCTCCCTACCTTTCCAGGCTTCTCTTTAACAAAATTACCACCACCAGCGAAAAGCATTTCTCTCACCATACCTGGCAGGATAACTTTCATTTGGAGACTGGGAGTCATGTCTTTGAGCCTCCTGCCTCTCCAGTGGTCAGCAGGGAGAGAAGAGGGTCTATCAAACAGTCTTCAAAGGAAACAGAGAGCACGGGGAGCGAGAGGGGCCAGGGTCTGCAGTGAGAGCATCAGGGAGGAGCTGGGCAGGCCTTGAGACCATGGAAGTGTAAATGGAGCCTGGAGCCTGGGGCCCACCTCCCAGCCTTGAAGTTGGCGGGGCATTTGGTTCTACAAAGCATCAGCTTTAGCAGATGAAATTATTTTTGACCTGGAGACCTAAACTGACAGCTTTGTGTACAAGCCCCAAACAGACTCACTCTGCCCATCAACCTGTTTTGTCTTCCCGCCTGCTCTGCGGCACCAGGAATTTTGGGCTAGCTGGGTGTGGGCAAGGGACCCCCTGCAGCACTCGGGGGAGCTCCCACCCCGCAGCCGCTCCCCAGTGGGCTCCTTAGCCACCAGCCTGGGCTGACAACCGGCAGATGGGGCTCTGCATCAGGCCCAGGAGTTGGGTGGGTCATTACTCCATCTCCCGTACGTCTCTGACGTCTTATTATGGGTTCACGGCCAGACAGGTTAGACAACCGGGAGCTGCCTTTTCAGCACGCAAAATCACATGCCAATGCAGTGTGTGGGATGAGGCTTTCAATATGTTTGTGGGTCACAAATGGGACGGGTCTGATAAGGCCTCCAAGGAAAGACCCTCTCTCCCTACCATCTGACCCCTGAGCGAGGAATAGTAAATGCCACACATTGTTTCCTAGGCTCTAGAATCCCAGGGAGAAAGAGAATGATGGGCACACCTGCCTAATGTGTGGCTCTTGACCGAGCTGATGAATGAAAGGTCTTTAGGACCGCCTACCCCATGGTACCATTTTGAAAAGAAGAAAACAAGGCCCTTGAGAGTTAAGACTTTCTCTTAAAAGGTTTTGCTTTTGTCTCACGGGAAGCCTGTATCAGAGTCTCAGCTAACAGCCCACATATGAGCATCTCCTTTACTAAAAAAGCATTAACACCTTCCCCCTCTCCCCCTCCACATGTGCATGGCAATTTACTGGAAGCCAAGTCTGATCTTCACGGAGAAAACGCTCTGAATCAAGTCTGGATCTCCCTCTGGAAGCCAAGCCGTGTGGCATCGGCAGAACCTTCCATGGGTGATACAAGATACTTCGTAGACACTGAGCCTCATCCTGCCCTTGTTGCCAAAGCAGGGAATGATCCAGACTCCCCCAGATTGTTTTCTGCCCTGAAGCATTGCCACAAATACCCACCTGAGGATGGGTTTTTATGTTACCTTCTATTTCTTCATCTTCTTGACATCATCACCATCATCGACAGACAATTATTTACCATGCATTGTAGCTACAGGGGAGCTGTCCTAGATACCTTCAGAGAACATTTCACAGTTTCTATTCTCTGGGGTCTCCGTGTCTCAGAGGGATAGCACTGATGCATACAGACGCAAAGAGAAGGTTGCAAATATTGAGTGAACATGGAATGAAAATAGATAAGGCAAGATTAAATATGTACATTATGCATACCTCCTCCCTTTACCCCTTTTCCCCCAAGCTACAGATGTGCTAAGCAGTGGCAGGGGACAGATTTTCCTGGTCCAAGTAGGAATAGTCTTAAAACAGGTGATTTCTTTCCCTGCTGTCAAAGACATATATTTAAAATCATCAGTAGAAAGCCGCCAGCAGCTGAGCTAAGAAGTGTGGCTAGGAAATGCTAAGGAAATGTTATTAGGAGTGACCCCTTATTCATAAAAGATTTCATGACCGAGTCTGCAACACCAATGTTGGTCCAGACCTAGTTTCTTTGTTCGACTGAAATATCCCTACGAATAATCAGTCTGATTGGAGTTGGAAATGCAGTAAATATCAAGGCACAATTTAACTAGCAACTGCAAAATACCAAATAATCACAGGCATGGGGGCCTTTTGGCCATCAAAATGAAGACGTTTACCTTGAATGTTGATTGAAACCACCGAGATTTTGTGCCAAATAAAGCTTGAAATGTATCATCCGAACTACAGTGTCCAACAGATAAAAATAGTCCTAAAAGCTTCACCTTTGTATTAAAAAGAGGTTTCAAAAGGGATGGTCCTCTTAAAGCCAGACAGTTTGCTCTGTGCCATCTTCATAAAATCATAGCAAAAGACTTTCAGGGTCTTACAATCCAGCCTCTTCACAGAGCAAAAATCCCTGCTTGAACTTTACCTCCAGGCCAGGTTGGAAATATGCTGTCTACCCAGGGCAGGCCTCTCACAGGGTCACCTCGGGGAGGATTGGTTCTGTTCCAGTGGGAACCAAGGGACTGTGCTCATGGTTGGGTGCCTACAACCAATGCAAGCCTACCAAGCAAGGTGTCCAGATAATTCAGTCTCTCTTGAGGGTGTAGAAGTATGACTTGGGGCATATAGAATTTTCGTTCCTTTAGGACCCTCTTCTTCTATTTCCAGCTGGCAGCTTCCATCGTGATGCTGGCTGGTTAAGGTGACTCTGGGAAGTGGTGGTGGTCCAATGTATCTCATTTTCATAATTGCCAGCCTCCTGCAGTTGCAAACTTCTGAACATGCCATAAATCCAATAGACTGAATGACTCTGGGAGCTCGGCAAAGAGGCTACAGCTTTTCTGTTTCCACTGAGGCCAGGGTTATGAGTAGTAATAAACTCAGCAGTCAAGGTCAGAAACGTGATTATAGGGGGAAATGAGAAGAGGGACAGAGAGAGGAAAGCTAGGCCAGAAAAAATGCTCAGCGATCCTTGCTTTGCTGAGTTTTCAAATTCATTAACAACCTCAATTATTCAATTCCTCCATTTTACTCTGTAATTAAACACTGTTACAGACGCTGTATCTACCAAGGGAGGAGTTCAAATGGCCTCCTCTTCGTAAGTGCACAACTATGGTCCTTGCGTTGTTAACCCAGAAAAAAAAAAGAAAAGAAAAGAAAGAAAGAAAGAAAAACAGATTAAGAAAAGAAAGAAAAGAAAAACATGAGTGCATCAACCTCATACCAAATGGTAATTGTAAGGGGGTATTATTTTCCCTCTAAATATAGCAAAGATGACTTCAAGGCTTCCAGCATTTTTCTATAATAATTTCTTAAATCAAAAGCATATTTGCTGATAAGAGGGTGCTTTACCAGAGCTATTCTTTTTCAAATAATTAGACAAGAAGCCAAAAAAGTAGAAGTGCAATATGTTTCTGGGTGAACAATGGTACTATTATTATTTTGTGTGTGTGTGTGTGCTTATTTCACAAGGTCAAAGAATCCTGGGCTCCTTTTTTTAAAGATTATTATTGTTCAGATGAAGGAATGAAGTAAATATAGCAAAGACGTTGGATGACAGCATTTTGGTAACCAGATTTCTGTTTATTTAAAGCAAAGAGAGAGGGAAGTCACATCCACATAGCCTCCGAAAGAAATGTGATTCAAACACAGGTTGGAGGAAAGCAGAACACCAAATTGCCACTTTTCTGTGATTGGAACTAGATTTCTCCATACAGAATATTGGAAGGAAGCTGTGTGCTAGCGCTCACCCAGCTTTCTGTCCACTTCTTAATACATGGCATTATCTTCAGTTTTCCCATACGCCTGCCACCACTGATCATGGCTTCATAAGGAAAAGAAGTATGACTTTCACTTCCGTGTCCCCAGAATTAGTTCTTTACGAGACAACTCAGCAGGGACCTAACAAACCAAAGAGTTTGTTTAAAGAATTTGCCAGGGGTGCCTGGGTGGCTCAGCGGGTTAAGCCTTTGCCTTAGGCTCAGGTCATGATCTCAGCGTCCTGGGATCAAGCCCCACATCGGGCTATCTGCTCAGCAGGGAGCCTGCTTCCCTCTCTCTCTGCCTGCCTCTCTGCCTACTTGTGATCTCTCTCTGTCAAATAAATAAATAAAATCTTTTAAAAAAATGTTAAAAAAAAGAAAGAATTTGCCAGTGTAGAGTGGTATAGTTATGAGTAGATTCTCTTAAATTCCCTTTTACAAACTCATTTCATAAGAAATATGCCCTTGAAAGTGATGAGCAAATCTGCATTATGTAAATAATGTGTGTGTATGTACATATTTCAAATAGAATAATTCAATCCCAAGAATCAAGCACAGAGTAAGCCAGAGATTTTAAGCAATGGGAAGGAACTACTTCTCCTCTAGTAAAGACACAAAAGTAGTTTTCATCTGCCCAGGAACTGAGTCTGTCTTTTCAATTATCTACAGCCCTCTATACAGTGGGTCCTCCCTTGCCTGTGTCCACCACAGCCCCTTTAGGTGGGACAGTTGGTTGGCCAAGAGGACCCAAAGCCCTCTGCATGTTCCTTTAAGGTCACCCCACCAGAGCAAGGCTCTGTGGGTCTTCTTGACCGAAAAGTGACACCCAGAATTCAGGATGTGCTTTGTAAGTCCCAGAGAGCTGGGCACTGGCGGGGAAGGGGGGCGTGTTCTTCACTGAGCTGTGGGAATAAAGAGTGGGGTCACAGAGGCTCTGCTGCACCACTCATGACACATTTCACGCTAGAGCGGGAGTGTCCCAGCAGCCCACAGGCAACCTGTGGGGGCGTTGTAGCTGTGAACTCTAGGATGGCCTCAGTGCCAGGCATATTCATTGGTGGTTTCTTTGTTTCAAGGAGGACAACAAGGTATGGGAGGAGTTTGTACCTGGCACCTTCCAGAGGCGTGCATTTTATTAAACCTGTTAAGTGAGAAAAGGACTTTTTGGATCTCTACCCTCAAGAAACTTACAGTTATGCAGGAGAGATGAATTGAAATCACAACTGCATGTTTGGGGCTAGCCTCCGTCTTGTCAGCCTCATATATGGTGGCTTCAAACACTCAAGTCGTGACTGTAATCGGGAGGGCTCGGGTTCAGATGATTGGGTGGGGGAATTGAGGGCTTTGAGCCCCATTAAGAGGTTCCCTGCAGGATCGTGATTGTCCCCAGCCAACCCCCATTCTTTCTCTGGTCACGATCCTATTTCATTGCTAATTGAACTGTCCCTGGGCTCCTTCTCCCTCTTCACATCGCTTCCCAAGAGAATGGGTCTGCCTTTGCTGAGACCGCACATTTTCCAGACTAGCAACGAGCCGTCTCCTCCTGAAGAAGCCGCACCTCCCCAAGGGAAAGGGGACAACTTCTTGCTGCAAGGGTGACAATGAGTCCTCTGTCAGCGCTGCCCACAGAAGAGAAAAACTGATGACAGCAGAACACTAAAACGAATCTGTAACTTGATGCAGGTCCCGTGCCCTGGTTTGAGCCAACATCCTGGATCCTGGTTCTTGGTTCTGTACGTTGGTCTTGGCCCCTGCATGTTCCTTTCTTGTCCTCTACCTCTCGCAACCTGCCCTCTTTGCCTACAGCTTCCAAGAAAAAGCAGTTGCTTGACTTAACTTGCGACTGTTTTGAGAGCACCTTTAAATAAGTGCAGTGTGTCCCCTCCAACAGAATATTCTGCAGGAGCTCGGCAGCCCTGAAGATAGACAATCAATACTTCCCCTGAACCATTGATACCCTTGCCCATCACTTAAATATCATTACAGGAAAGATTTCAACAAGATCACGGCACATTATACTTTAAAGTTTGACTTTAAAGGATGCCTGGGCTTTGCTGAAAGGCATTAGTAATGGAATTCTTTATCTCTGAGCTTAATTTATTCTAAGGAGAATAGGGCCATTATCTTAAATCTATTTTTTTTTCCAACAGAGAAAACAGGCCTCAGAAGTCCAGCACTTATAAAGAAATCATTGTTTAATTACTTTTCTCTTTAACCCTTTGCAAAAGGGAGTGGGAGTGTGGTATTGGAAGATGAATGTGCATTCCAATCGGGAGGCCATCGACAGACTTACAATATACCTTTTTTGTGTTTTTTTTTGTTTTGGGTTTTTTGTTTTGTTTTTTTGTGGGTTTTTTTTTTTTTTTTTTTGGTCATTTCTATTCCTGGGCTTCTCTACATTTCTTACATGTGAGAACCCTGCAGGCAAGTCGTTTGTGTAGTTCTGAACCCCCGCTAAATCCACTGTCTCCCTTGATCACTGGTGATGGAGGGGTCTTTGGTTGGAAGAAGGCAGGAATGGCTAACCAAAGGAGTCATATTCTGGTATTAAGCTACTTGGTATGCATCAGACACACAAGAACCGTGTATTTGCACACATGGTAACAGATACGTTTGCATTTAGCTCCTTGACTCTGGCAATGGGTCTCCATCGTGCAAAACAACTGGTTGGAAGAGCAGAGAAAATGTTCTACCAACTGACTGTTCCTTTTCCAAAGCACTAGCCACCTGGCGATTGATAGGACTCTTGGTTGCCTCCCTCCCCCGGCGACTATGCAAAACTGAAGAGTGGTTATAACATTGTAGAAGGAGGTTTGTACTCTGGGAGAGTCTCTGAATAGATGCCATGTGTCTACAACTTCTTCCAGGGCCCCCACTTGCTCATGTTTTTCTGCTCTAATATGTAAAACTCAGCCACCAGGTCTCCGTGTCATTTGGTTGGGGCCAGGTTTGGGGATCACTTGTGAACTAAATCATGTATCCAAGTGTTATAGACCAGGGACAACGGCTTCTCTAGCCCTAGGCTTCGTTGACGTCCCTGCTCAGCCCTTTTCTTGGTAGCACCTTTCCCTACCGCTGCCTCTAGAACCTCACCCCTAGGATTCTTGTGGTTGGATATGCCAGTTGGTGAGAATGGCATGGCTTTCCAAGGGTTGAAAGTGATCCAGCTCCGGGGAAGTTTTGTCCTTCAGTGCATTCTTGCAAATTGGCTAGATGGAGGGAGAAAAGCAGGCACCATTGTATTTCCAGGAACAGGAAGCATATCAGTGTTCCACACCTAACTTCTAGCTCCTTCTTTTCCTTTGTCAGGACGACATCTCCCCCCACCCCCTGCTATTATCAGAGATTTTGTGTTTAATGATTACTGGGTCACATGTTCACAAGTGCAAATAATTGATGACCTCCATCTACTCGGCTGTCTTCATGTCTGCAAGGAGTGAAAGCCTATAAAGAATTCAGACACGTTCCTGTTTTGATCAGCATTTCCAGGTGATCATCACGCCCAAGTCAAAAAGTCAGTGTACTTCCCAAATTAGAGCCATCTGTATAGGAAATCTCCATTTTACAGGAGCGTAGTGCGTCTATTGTTTGTTTTTTGTTTTGTTTTGTTTTCCCACCCTGGTGGGTCAGTTAGTTTGTAATCATCTCTAATTGACTTTCTACCTTCTGTTAGCCTTTATTACCTGACTCGTGGGGAGCTCAGGAACAGGAGAGATTTTCCACCTGCTTTCGAATCCCCTCATCTTATAACATCTCTACTGATGTTAAGGATAAGTAGATTCAGAGGATAGTTGTAAAAGGGAGCCTGGACCGTAGCTATCAGAATTACCATTTATGCTCGTCTCTACTCCATGTTTTCAAGTATATGCAATTTTTTTTTTAGATTTTATTTATTTATTTGACAGAAATCACAAGTAGGCAGAGAGGCAGGCAGAGAGTGGGAGAGGCAGACTCCCTGCTGAGCAGAGAGTCCAATAGGGGCTTGATTCCAGGACCCTGAGATCATGACCTGAGCTGAAGGCAGAGGCTTAAACCACTGAGCCACCCAGGTGCCCCTGTATGTGCTATTTTTTAAGTTGAATATAAGCTGCAAAGACTCAGGTTAATCATCTTTCTCAACTTATGGCACATTATCACCCATCTAAGAACTCTGTGCTCTAGATGTTTCTACCTTTATCCCTGGTCCTCAGACCTATGTCCCTTCCCCTTCCCATAGGTAACTGCTCTATTTGACATATGTCTTTGAATACCTGTAAATACATGAACACGTGCCAAATATGTAGCATTTTCTCTGAATGATTTTAACTTACCTAAAGGACATTGTACTGTGTATATGATAATTTCTTCTTCCGCCCAGCCCGGCTTTTAAGAACTGTTCATATGTTTAGACCTTTACCCAGTTCTCGTCTCTAACTGTATTAACAAGGCTTTATTTAGGCACTTTTGATCTCTAAGTTGCCTCTAGTTCCATGCCCTACTTGCAGGAACCTATTTGAGGATTCTGCCATTCATACCACTGGATAATATTTCTGGTTCCGTTTGGATACCTAATGGCATTAAGTGTTGCCAGGTGTATTCTAGAGTAATTGATCAGTTTACATCCTTGCCGTTGGTTCTCTGACGTGCCTGTTTCCCCATGTGCTCACCGACCTTCGGCATCCCCCACTTCTCTAACCTTGCTAACCTAATTGATACAGGGCATTCTTTCATTGTTACTTTCATGTTCCTCATTACTACTCAAATATCATCCGGGAGGGCCCGAAATAAAATGCTCGGCTTCATAAGGCAGCTGTTGGAGCTTCCCAGCCTGTGTGAGCGGCAGGCTTCCCAACGACAATCCTGACCCTGTAGGACTGCAGGGTCTCTGTGGAGTCTGAACAGCTTGGACAACCCGAGCGTCCCCTACCCGCTCCCATGCGGAGGTGGTGACACCGCCTCCCTGTCCCAGCTGCAGCTCGAGGGGTCCTCCATCGATGGATATGCGCACACTCGCTTGGTTTAACGTTCCTGCCCAAGTGGCCCACAAGTGCCATCTTATCAGAGGATCAATTTTATATCAGAGGGTCATTAAGTTCTTTTTCATGAGAATAAAATGGGCTTCCGCCACTGCATGTTGTACCACCGCGCGCCTGAAACTAGAGAGGAAATCAGAGTGGAAGAGATTTAACCAAATTATCCATCTTCAGAAAATAAGCTCCACTGCAAATGTATTTTTGATGTGGCATTGTGCAACACAGAGAGAGGAGAAATAAAAACACGCTAATGGTCCTGCTATATGCAAGCGGGAGGACGCTGTGACTTTAACCCTCTGTGCACTCTGGGCTTCCCTCTCCCTCCCACTGGCTGCCAGGCAGGGATGGAGTGGGGAGGAGTTGACCACGTGCAGGACCCAGGCTGGAATCTCCAGATGGACCGAGGTCCCATTGATTTGCACATTGGTTGTCTTTTTCCAGAATCAGAACATTTGGTGATGGCTTTTAACGTCCCCTGAGGGTTGGGATACCCGAAGGAGTGGTCGGTCCTGAACTGCGTGACCTCCCTGCACATTCCATGACTGACCTGCTCAAGTGGCAGCCTGGGAACAGCACTCAGCGGCCTCCCTCCCCCACCGATGGGCCTGTGGTCAAATCCCTGCTCTCCCCAACGGGGCCCCGGGCTCAGCAAACCCCGTATGGCCGGTGGGTTTGTTTTGGTGGGGTGGTGTTTGCAGTCCGTACTCCAGAGATGGTTTTCTTCTGTCAGTCACGTGGGTAGTTGCAAGAGCGGGGGAGAGAGAGGTCGAGGCAGCCTGTGTGGGGGAGTTGGGCACAAGACAGAGCCCTGGGTCCCTGCTTCCCTGACCTCTTGCTCCCTAGTGTCCGGCGAGTGCACTTTGGAGGACAAGGAAAGGTGTCAGCAGCATCCCAGGGAAGCCACAGCAGTACTTACTATAGTACCCCCTGCTGGCGAGGTGTGGGATTACACGTGATTGGGTTAGGTAGGGGTGCGAACAATATTAAAAAAAAAAAAAAAAAGGAAATGTGTTTGGATAAGACCTAAGGAGGCAAACAATTATACAGACGAGACCTACAGTGCTGGAGATGGCTGGGGGGAAATGCTGTGGTCATGCTGCCCCTCGCCCAGGCTCTGAGAAGGTCCTGGAAGCTCAGCCGGCTCATACAGTCTCCCATATACTGGATGGCAGGTACTGAAACCCAGGTGGGAACGGGCCGCACATTCTACATTCCCAGGGCATCCGTGCCATTATTCCATCCACTGGGGATGCCCTCAGCTCTGCCTCTGGGATTTTGATGCTTTCTCCATTCCAAGTGAGTGGCAGAAGTCTTTATTTATTTTTATAATTTTTTAAAGATTTTATATATTTATATATTTATTTGCCAGAAAGAGAAAGAGAGAGACAGACAGCACAAGCAGGGGGAACAGCAGGCAGAGGGAGAAGCAGGCTCCCTGCTGAGCAAGGAGCCCAGTGTGCGGAATGCAGGACTCGATCCCAGGATCCTGGGATCATGACCTGAGCGGAAGGTAGATGCTTAACCGACTGAGCCACCCAGGCATCCCCAGCAGAAGTCTTTAAAAAGCATGCCTGGCCATGGTTCTGGGGAGGACACAGGTGCGTGGAGCAGAGGTAAAGGGGAGCGGTGAAGCCTGCCTCGGGGCCCACAATCTAACCGAACGCTGAGAGACTGACAGAAGCCTCCTGACCAGCTCAGGTGCTCCGACAAGTGCTGCTGCTCCCTGGGGATCATTCTTCTCCTCGCAGACGAGCAAAGAGCCAGTTCTGCCTCGGTCGGCACCGTGTTGGTTTCTCAGATACACAGCTACCTCACAGTGGATTAGAGGCCTCTCGGTGTCTTGGAGAACGACTTCCCTGTGATTAATGGAGGCCTTGCCTTTAAAATGGCCCAGCTCCGTTTTTCCATTTGCCACAAGCCATGCATGTGCTCTTCAGAGGAAACAAGAATAGAAAAAAACTATTTGCAAGATAAGTAAAAAGAAATGTAATCCCTGAGTGGAATGAAGGGTGCTCTGAAATGAACGGGGGATAATCCCTGTGTTGTCTATTACAAATGCACTTTATTTTTCCATTATCTGGCTATGAGAATGTGCCATTCGCTCTAAGGGACAAAGCTGCTGCAGTGTCTTCTCTTTATGTCATAGAAAGTGTGTACAGCAAGGAAGTTCATTGCGTGGGGTCTGAGGCCGCCTGGCCAAGGCGGGCAGCTGGGCCATGTGGCCACTGAGACTCCCGACAGAATGAGTTCTGTACCGGGCTCAGGACAGCCCTAAAAAGGAGCCTTAGGGCAGTGAAAGAACAAATGTCCACCCACCCCCACCTGCTCCAGAAGCTGAAGGACCCAGCGCTCTACTCACATAGGCTTGTAATAACTAAGAGACTCATAACTCAGTCCCTTGCTCCGTCTGAGGCCTGGGACTGATCTCTGTTTCCTGCTCTGGCATGAGGTATCCTTAAAGGAACCGCAGGAAAATTCCAGCGCCTCATGAGACAGCATTGTTTTGGGGGTCCCTTTCCTCTTCCCGCCTCTCCCAGGAGCCTCTCTACCGCACGTGACAATCTCTGTTCCTGGGAATGACTTTTGAGAAGCTCACTCTCCCCCTCGTGCTGATCTGTCGATTCTTGCAGAAAGCTTTGGAGATCAGCACCCCTCGGATTCCCGGAGAAGAATGCGTTAGGAATGATCTATAGATCTCACACTCTTGGTGGGGAAGACGGCTCCCACGTTAGTACCTAGCACACTCGAGAGCTCGTGTGATCACCGGTCAGGAAACTCTCATGGGGAGGGTGTAAGTTACTATGTAGTTACTATGCCGCTGGCCTGTTTCCATGCTTCGGGGCCTTCCACGGCCAAGTGCACGCGTGGAGGTCTGTGGCCCGTAGAACGCTGCCTGCTCCAACCCCAGTCTGACTGGACAGACGCACCTGGGGCTGACCTCCTCTTGTTCTTTCAGCTCTTTGGTCTTTTCTGCCCTCGACCATCGCACGTGCTGCTCTCTCTCTCCCAAGACCGCCCTTCCCTCCCTGTTGATTGTGGAATCCCAACTTATCCCTCAGAGCTCAGCTGAAGCCTAGCTCTCTGCCTGGGTCCCTCGGCCCCTCCCCCAAGGAGATCAGGCCATAGCACCCCGTCTTGCAAAGCACCTTTTTATTTTCCTACACATGATTAAAAGTAAAAAATCAGTTGGGTTGTCTTCTGCTTGCTGTGGTCTCCCTACCCTGGATGGTAACCTCAGGAGGCCAGTCTCACCCCAGGGAGATAGCCCCTTACCGAGTGACTAAAGAAATGAGGACAACCTAGCTTTCTCCAGTTTGTGCATACTCCCCCATTTCATCACTGCCTTCACTCCCATAGAAGGAAGACAGGAGGGCTGAGGCTCACCAGCGTCTCTCAAAACCTCTCTCTCTCTCTCTCTCTCTCTCTCTCTCTCAAAACGACCTGAGATCGCCCCCTGCCCCAACATGATGGTTTGGGCATGGCAACCATGCAAATATGTTTTATCACACCTCCCAGCTGAACCCAGAGAGATGTCTGCTCAGGAGGCTTGTGCCTCATCCTCGTCATTTCCCCCAGCCCATGGTCCCCCACGGTATCCAAAAGCCCACCCCGAACGCCGAGCCCCATACGGGTCAGGGGAGCTGCTTGCGGAGACTAGCTCTGGGGCTTATGTTCTGTTCTGCCTCCCAGGAGCTTATAGTTTCAGAAACAGAAACTGATCTCCGCAAATACATCCAGAATATGCTGACCGCATAATGGAAACACGAAACTATGGATGTGAAGGTCCTTATAATATACCTCATTTAGTAATACAATCTTTTGGGATGCCTGGGTGGCTCAGTTGGTTAAGTGGCTGCCTTCGGCTCAGGTCATGATCCCAGCGTCCTGGGATCGAGTCCCACATCGGGCTCCTTGCTCGGCGGGGAGCCTGCTTCTCCCTCTGCCTCTGCCTGCCACTCTGTCTGCCTGTGCTCGCTAGCTCTCTCTCCCTCTCTCTCTGACAAATAAATTTTAAAAAATTTAAAAAATAATAATAATACAATCTTTTTCTCATCGGGAAGAAGCGAGTTTAAGTGCATTTGGAGGTGGGAGATGAAGGTTGTCCAGCTAAGGGAGTTGGATAGAAAGGATGGGAACCTTCCAAGTCCAGGGAAAAACAGATGATCTTTCTAGCAACAACCCAGAGAGCCTGGCCTTAGAGAGGATCGATCCCACTTCCAGCCCTTCAGGTGGCTGGTTCACTGGTTCCGTTTAAGGCATGAGCTCAGCAACAAATTAAGTAAAGTGTCCCCAATAAATGCTAATAAGCCCCAAGAGGAAACAGGGGCATTCCCATGCATACCAAATATACTCATTAGCATCCCTGCTATTATGAAGAATAGCAAAATGACCTTGCAATCATTAGAAGCTTAAAATGCTATGACTTAAGTTTAGAGGGACACATATTACATTGTAAAACCTAATTAGTGTTACCTTTGCTAATTGCCGCCTAGCACTAAGCTAGATAAAATAAACGCATGATGGACGTCCGGGGACATCAGATATAACCCCATCACCAGTTTTAAAGGAAGTGAAATTATAGGGGAAGAGCCATCTGAAAAGATGTTTTGTCTGAGTTATTGTGAGTGGTTTGTGGGAAGTGGGGGAAGCGTGTGCAGTCAGTATTCTTATTTGTGTGAATCCTAAATGCTGAAATTTTCTCCTGAGAACACTGTTCCGCTCCTGTGTTTCTCTAATGTGAACGCCGGGATGCCAAACAATAGGGGGAAATTACTGTAGCACCAAAATCCTTCCCCAGCATGAAAACAGGTGTTCAGGGATACAGAGAAATTCTCTCCCACAGGCAATCAGAAGACTCAGTCCTCTCCCAGCCCAGACCTGCTGCCAGGACTTGAGGCAGCCCTCTGTGCTCAGGAGTGGATCTGTCCACGAGATGAACTCTGCTTGGGTCTCTCGTTCACCCTGGAGGAAGATCGGGGAGCACTCGTGTTGGACTGTAAGGAAACTCCGAGCACCTTTCCGGCTCAGGGTCACTGTGGCCATCGTGCCCGGGACACAAAGCTTGGGTCAGGTCCTAGTGTCTCTTTATCTTGCAGACAATATCAAAAATAGTCAAAAAGGTTGCGCCTCCAACCACACCCAGCCTCTGGAAATGCGTGCCTACACACGCGCGCACACACACATACACACACACACACACACAGAGCTTGCTTCCAGCTGTGCTCAACATTCATAATAAGGCTGTGAAAGAGAAATTATTTTCTTAGGGTTGTCAGGGTGTTTTTCCTCCTTCAGAATAAATGATAGCTGATTTTTCCAGAAACAAGCCTGTCACTTGTGCCTCTCTCCGGGGCCCTCCTGAGTATGTCCTAAACAGTACAGATTAAAATCAAGTCATAAAGTTTTACAACCAACAGTGGTCGTAAAGCTAGTTTAGAGCTTTGTGTTCATGCTCGGTTCTGAGGAGGGCGAGGGGTCCTCCGAGGTCCCGCTGCCTCTGCTGCGGCAGGAGCAAAGGAGGGAGAGGAAAACAGAGCAGGGAGGCCTCCTTCCACCCAGGCTTTTAGCTACTTTCAATATCGAGTGTGCGTGTCGCATTTCATTTGGAAAAGCAAAACTTCCAAGGCTAAAAATAGTTAGAAAGTCACCAAGAGGCCATTAAGGACCAGGGAGGCTATGTGATTTCCCCCAGGTGCACCTGGACCCCGGCAGGACCAGAACCAGAATTTGGGCCCCTTGAATCCAGGGTTCCATCCCAGAGTTGGGGTTCAAGGAACATGAGGAGCACCCACTGCTCCCAAAGTCAGTGACGCCTTACAGCCCACACTTGCTGACTTCCTGAAGGACATCACGCTCCAGCTGTCCTTTTACAGACTGTCTTAGGCCTTCTTAAATAAGATTTTGTTCATGGAGCTCAGTTTCCCACGGATAACAGGGACCTCACTTGGTGTGGGGGCCACTCCTATGCCGCCTGCTGCTGCCCCAGCCTCCGGAGCCTCCCACACTGCCCGGGCTCCGGGAATGGCCCCTCCTGGTGGCCTTTCTTCTTTGACTCAGCTGGTCAGGGCTGGATTCTAGAAGCGAAATTGGCTCAGTGTGATTGCTGGACTCTGTGCGTTTGCCTTGATGATTAGGCCACCTGGCTTCTCTGGGAGAGGCTCCTGTCACTTGCTGTCTGACACTGTTAGCACCAGCAAGACAGATCGGCCGCTGGAGCTGCCCTCCACCTGCCGCCCACAGGACCTCTGCGTGGCGACGGCAGGATGTCCTCACAGGGCAGCCCCGACGGGACACTTCGCCTCCCTCTTCCTCCTCCCCCTTGTCTTTCCTCCCACCCCCGCACCCCCATCCTTTGTAACAGTCAAAGGTTTTTTTTTTTTTTTTTAACGGAGCTGCTGGTAATTAAAGTCATATCTTTGTTCCACCAATGTATGAAACTCTAGGAAGTCATTATCAGAGTCCGACAGTGATATTTTGATATCCCCACATCTTTTTGATATAAAAAATCAGGTTCTAAGGCACGAGGAGCTAGAGTACCACACTATTTCTTAATCGCCCTTTATAATTTGCGGTGTCTCGGGATGCTTCTCGGGTGTTTCCACTGTGGCTTATGTGCACTTCAAACCTGTGTGCCGTTAAATGCTGAAGCCAGGTACCGAATTAATGAAGGCAGCTTCAAAAGCTCACCTCTCTGGCAGGCTGGAGATCTAAGAGCAAACTCAGAGAGGGTGATGGGGCTTTGAAAAGTACTAAGCACAAACAATAAACCCCATTAGAGAAAGTCAACGGAGTGGGCTTGGAACTGGAGTCAGGCGAGTGAGGGACAGAAGAGGGGACAATCCGTGCCACAACTGACTCTGTCCGGGAGCTGGGTTTTGGGGCAGGGGGTGGGGTGGGGTGGAAGAAGAGGTTGTGTTAGGGACAGTCACGTGACCCAAACAGAAGCAGCACCAAGGGATGCAGCCAGGAGGAAGCTGGGAGAGCACGGGGCAGGCCACCGTGCTGACCGACTGGGGTCGACAAGCACTCTGAGTTGAAACGTGGGGTCGCTGATTCCTCTTCGGCTCCCCTCGGGCGCTTTAGTAACATCTCAGGAAGGCAGAGCATTTGAGCAGGGCCTGCAAGGGAAGAGAGAAGCTGACAGAAACTGCTCGGCCGTCAGAATGGATTCCCAGAAGCCCTGTGCTAGCACGTGCAGTCACTCTGTCCAACAGAAGTGGAGCAGGGACTTCTGGAACCCTCAGCGTACCTCTACACACAGCCAGGGAGTGGGAGACTGGGGGGTTCAGTCACTATGAAAGGGGGGAAGTTCTTCATGGGATTCAGCTGACAGCACGTGGGACGATTATGGTGTCAGACTCCTGCATGGGTTTTCAGAAGTGGATTGGGAAATATGCGGGGAGTTACAGTAGGACACAGCAGGGGCGGAAAAAAGGACGGCTCAGCCTTTGGGGCTCCATGCTTTCCCTCTACACTCCTGCAGAGAACCTGAGGGCCCTCACTGAGTGAGGGCTGGCCCGCTGGGATGGCCACGGCAGACCCTTTCTTGGCCGTCATGGCAGTCAGGGCTGCCCATCCTAGGGACAAAGCACTCTCTGAAGGCTTCTCTGTGAGAGCCCTGTTCTCTGTTGTGCCTGCTATGCACCCCATCATTCTCCTCCTGTTTCCGCCCCAACTCCCTCTAATAATTGTGTCTCCATTTTAATTCAAGAATTTAACTACAGAGATTACACTGACCCTTCCCTCCAGAATGAAAGGACGTGGGATCCTCCACCAGATTTATTTGTGATTGTGGCTGGGGATTTATTTAAACTAAGTTTATTATTCATGACACTGACAATTTATGCAGTGCATGCAATTACAGGCTATGATTGGTTGTCGCAGCTAAGAAAGGCAGAGGATATTCGAAAAATAGTCACAGCAGTATTTTTTTATAAAGCGATCCCCCCCAATCTTCATTCAAAAAAAAGCTAATTTAATTTCCCAAATACCCTGTAAAAGATATCTAATTATCCGCTCCTAAATTGCTCTCATAATTTTTCCAAAGTTCTCTGTTGTTGGTGCCTTTGTGAGTTCTCCTTGTCTACAAGCGACAGGCTGCCGTCTCAGTGCATGGGTCCCAACACAACCTACTGGAGACGACTCTTCCCAATACTGAGTGAAGTCCTGATGCCTCTTCTAATGTGTTAGCTCACTGAATCACGAGATATTTGAGACCTAAGACTTGAGCTGCTTTCATGTACAGTTGTAGGGGCAATAGAAGGAACTGGCCTCTTTTAAAAAAAAATTTTTTTTGCGGGGGACGCCTGGGTGGCTCAATGGGTTAAGCCTCTGCCTTCGGCTCAGGTCATGATCTCAGGGTCTTGGGATCAAGCCCTGCATCCGGCTCTCTGCTCAGCGGGGAGCCTGCTTCCTCCTCTCCCTCCTACTGCCTCTCTGCCTACTTGTGATCTCTCTCTCTCTCTCTGTCAAATAAACAAATAAAATCTTTAAAAAAATTTTTTTCACTTGTTCTTTGTTCTAAGAGGAAAACTTAAAAAAAAAAAAAAAAACAGTTGGACACCAAATCAGAGCAAGTTGTGGTACATCCACACAATGGCATGGCACTGAGCAGCAGAAAGGATTGAAGTGCCAACAACACAACAATGTAGACAAATTTCACAATACCTATGCCAAGTGAAAGGAACCAGCCCCCCAAAGGAGTTTCTACTATGTGATTCCATTTTTGTAAAGTCCTAGAAAAGGCAAACCTCTTTTTTAAAACAGAAGGCTGAAAGTTGCTTTCCTGCAGGAGGGCAAAATGGAGAGATCAGAAAAGTGCATCAGAAAACTTTGGGGACGTTGGGTGTGTTCATCATCCTAGTGGCAGTGATGGCTTCATGGCGAACACGTCACGACTTCTAACATTGTACACTTTAAACACGTGTAATTTACTGTATGCTAATTATAGGTCAATAAACCTATCAAAGCAAATACACACCCTTTATTAAGTCCTGGCTCCCCTGTTGACTAAGTATGTAACCTTAACTTCTCTGGACGATAGTTTACTGACCTGCAAAATAGAAATGATAAGGCTTGTCCCATAGGGGTATTAGGACCATCAACATGAGAAAATAATCCAGGTGTGTGTGTGTGTGTGTGTGTATGTATATATATATATATATATATATATATATATATATATGTATGTATACTAATAAATTTGTAATTGGTCTTCATCAACTTGAACCACTGTAGAAGTGAAAGGATTCAAAACAATTGCTCTGGGCCTAGCCTGCTACCATGAGGAGAGCCAGTACTCTATCTTTGTTTAACTGAAGGAGGACATCTGACACTTAGTAAACCTTGTTTGGCACCACAGAGTCTAAATATTATCTAGTCATTGAACTTCTTTGCTTTTTTTTTTTTTTAAGATTTTGTTTATTTATTTGACAGAGAGAGACACAGCGAGAGAGGGAACACAAGCAGGGGGAGTGGGAGAGGGAGAAGCAGGCTTCCTGCTGAGCAGGGAGCCCAATGCAGGGCTCGATCCCAGAACCCTGGGATCATGACCTGAACCAAAGGCAGATGCTTAATGACTGAGCCACCCAGGCACCCCTATTCATTGAACTTATGATAGGGAATCATGGAATCCTGAAACAGTACGTCTCAGAATAGGAGGGAGGCGAGCGAGGGCAGATATGCCATCCTAACGTCAGAGAGATGAGACAGAATGATGTCTAGCACCTGATTCGGGGCCCTTGGCCCTGTCTTTACAAAGGAGGCTTAATGAAGGAGACCATGGTGACTAGGGTGATGGAGACGAAAGTCCTAGAATGTTTGGTGTGCTCTCCCTACACTCTTCTCCTACGTAGGAACTGATCTGTAGAGAGCCTGGTAAGAATCTGATAAGAGCCCTTTAAATTCACAGCACAGCGAAGTGGAATTGAGGTAGGGGCTGAACTGGGCTCCCTTGCTTGAAAGACTCTTCCAGGCCCCGGTAAGCTCTTAATTGTAAATTGTCTGATACCAGCCTTTGTGGCTGCTGTCTGGATTAGCAGCTCAAACTCTCAGAGTTTTGCTCCCCAGCTTTCCATCAATCAGTTCAGCCCACTTGATCACGCACCTGCCTCACTCCAGCCCGTGCTGTGTGTTTATGTTGCCCTTTGCAGATTCCAAAATACTTTCACAAAGTTATCACACTTAGTCCTCACCTTCGTTCTATGGGGTATGTAGAACAGGCCCTACAGGATTCCGGTTTATGGTTAAAGGAATCGATGCCCTTGTCAGAACAAGATTTGCTCAAGGACCCTCATTGAACAGAGGTAAGAGAAGAGTCAAGTCTCTACCTTCTAACCTCTGTTCCTATGCTCTTCCTCCCATCCCAAAGGAGACGAATGACATCACCCTTGGCTAACTCATTCTGAAGGCAACATTATGCCTAATCCTGTTTTGCACATGTGACAGAAAGAAGTAATGTGACTTACGTGGGGTCACGCAGTGACCAAGTAGAAGTTGGTTCTGCCAAATGCAGCCTTCTTCCACTGTACGAATTTCATCTCCAATGTTCGGTTCATTTTAAACATTGCTTCTGCTGTGCATGTCATTCTGCAGCCTTTATGTTCTGGGCCAAGACTGGGGAAACCTTGGGGTGTTCTGGGGTGATGGGGAGGAGAGAGTAAGGAACGTAAACTTGCTCAGTAGACCAGCCCAGATCCCTTCCTCCCTACAAATGTGGATGGGCTGTGGAAAAACACCTCCCAGGTTGGTGAAGAATGAGCAGTGACCCTTTCGACTTCATGAATTTGGAAAAAGAACAGCATGGAAGCTAAATCTGGGCAGATAAGAGAAGCCTCCTTGGAAAGCATGCTGACCATGACCGTCATCAGTAATGCTCCTTTCTCCTTAGCCTCCAATCCCCAAACCATCTCCCCACTGTTCCACTGACAAGACATGCTTGTCTTTTAGTCTTAGAGTGATGAATGCACGCTTGCTCTAATATTCATAGGGCACATTCAACACTGAATCTGAGCAATTATCAGGAGTTTTGGAAAGTCAGACTCTGATGTTGCAGCTGACATGATACCTCAGTTATCACAAAGCAACCATTTCCGAACTGCCATCCCTAATTTTGTGCCTAGTTTACCTTGCAGGGACCCCCGCATGCTCCCCTCCACCACTGCCCCCTGCCTTTCCCACATTGTCCCGGAAGGGTAGTCAAGGTGAAGCAGTGCCGGACAGGGAGCCTGACCTCTGGTTCCTGTGCTAACCTCCGATTTTGACTTTCCTGAGCCCACTCAGAAGCATTATCCTTTTTTCTGAATGTTGAAGGTTTCTTTTTCTCCCTCCCGAGGAGACATTTATAAAACTGATCACTACTGGAATGTGAATTTTCCTGTCAAGGGTGGGACAGAATAAAGAATGTGGCCGTTATTCTCTACTCATAAAAGAGGCCTCCCTCCAGCTGTTATTCAAAAGACAATCTACGTCCTCCCGGCCCTGGGTCACCCTTCTGACTGGCATTCCCCAGGCAAGGACCAGCCTGATGCTCCGTGCGTGGGACCAAGGTGTCCACCGAATGCAGAGCTTGCTCTCTAGCACAACTGTTCACTAATGGTCTAATTAACTATTGCAAACTTCAGAGGACCCAGCTAACTATAATTGAGAGATCAACTGAGGCTGCCTGTAGCTAGGCATGCATACTAATTACCGAATTATCCAACACCTGTTTTGGAACATAGCACGGAGACATGGCTGTATTTTCAGGCAGAAGACCTCCAGTTTAAGTGAAAAGTTTGTCTTTAGTGAGCAGAGTGAAGCCCTCTACTGTCCGATGAACCATACACCACTCTTATTGGCAGTGGTAGGTGATCAAGCGAAGGCAGTAAATGAAATATTCATGCACTGAGACCTTGGGAGGGATTCCGAAGGGGAAGACAGGGAATGCTTCAAATGGGTATAAATGACTCTGTTGATACCACGGCGGAAGCAATGCTCAGGATTAGTGTATTTCACTCTATACTTCCGCATGGACATGGCAGAAGATGTCTCCGTATTGAGATTCCCACTCAGAATGTTGCAGATTCCCGTACTCTTTGCTTCTGGCTTCTCCCTCCTTCAGATCCCTGGGTTTGTCCCACCATCGAAAGTGCTTATCATGAAGGACTATTGACGGGTTAACACCACTTAGCATCTTCATTAAGAGCAGGCAGAGTGGGATGGGGGCAAGGATGTCCAATGAACGGTGAGCAGGGGAGGGTGGGAAAGAGTCAGAATCTCGAGATAGAGAAGAGCAAAAGAGCAAGGGCTGAGAGAGAGGAGAGAGTGCAGACTCAGGGTGTGAAGTGGATTGAGCGTGGAAGAGAAGGAAGTCTCCCATGGTCCCAGTCCTCTTTTTTACCGATTTGCTTCCATAACCCATCATCCATGAACTCAGACAGTGGTGAAATCATGCTTACCCTGTTGAGCCTCACAATTTCTTAAATGGAACATTTGTTGCCAAATAGAACAACGAGACCTCTTTTCAAAGTCCCCAAATACTCTAGAATTACACAAGACAATGGGGCAGGCCTGGGGCCCATAACCTGAGGTGGCTCGCAAGCCAGCTGGCTGTCCTCCACTCCATGCTCCAGCTAATTGAAACTGTCTTATTCAGAAAAGAAGGGAGTCCCAGTTTCCACAAGAGAATTAACAAATAAATCATAAATAAAAAACAGACTCAGTAGTGTCGGCTTTTTCTCAGTTGGAAGAAGAAGGCTTTATAATGATGAGGATGATGATGATGATGATGGCAGTGATGGAAATGGTTAATATAATCCTGGGCATTAACCAGCAACACAAACAAAACTCAAATAGATTGAAGGTTTCTAGGATTCTAGGGTGATCTGTACTTAATCAGTCTTTCCCAAGAAATTCAATACATTGGATAAAAAATAGACCTGGAATTTTCTCAGAATGTCCATTTCAGTCTAAGATTTCCACGTTGCCATCATTTCTCAAGGAAGGTAGGGCCCATAATGAAGGCAACATGAAAGTGTTCTTGTGGAAAAAAGAAATAATACCTTAAACTGAGGGCACCCATTTAAAATAAAGCACATCAGAGGGGAGGTGGGTTACGGGGAGTAAGGAGTACACTTGCCATGAGGAGCATGGAGTCATGTATAGAAGTGTTGAATCGCTGTATCGTACACTTGAAAGTAATATAACTCCGTCTGTTCACTACACTGGAATTAAAGGTTAAAAAAAAGAAAAAAAAACTTAACAAAAATAATACCGAAGGCAACATGGACATTACAGAAGATGTCACCATACTGAGATGCCTTCTGGTTCCCACCATATTCCTACTACGGACCCAAGAGCACTTGAAGGTGGATCTTTCCAGACTTGATACGCTTCTGCCCTTGAGATCTTTCCCACTGCTGAGATGTAAAAATGAAGACATGATGGCTGTCCAAGACTGGAGACTGTAGTACCTATGGACGTCAGATTCCTCTCTCATATTCAAGGCCTTAGTGGTCTTTGAAATGACCCTACATCTGACTACACCCAGTCTCAGTGTAGACCTTTTGTATTAAGTTTGAGTCTGTGGAAGGGTTTATACATTTAAAAAATAATCTGGGGCATCTGGGTGGCTCAGTCGGTTGAGCGTCTGCCTTGGGCTCAGGTCATGATTCCAGGGTCTTGGGATGGAGCCCCGTGTCGGGCTCCCTGCTCAGCGGGGAGCTTGCTTCTCCCTCTGCTCTTCCCTCCCCCCTCCCAGGCTCTCTCATGCACAAACTCTCTCTCTCTCTCTCTCTCAATCAAATAAATAAATAAATAAAATCTTTTAAAAAATATTAATAATACACTGACTCAACCCATTGCCCCTTCACTCAATGTGTATTCCAAAGTAGGACTGGTTGAATTATCAATTCCAAACGACGTTAACTTTGCAAACGTTGTCATGTACTGGTCATCCAGTTTGAAGCTCTCGCATTGCTAAGCAGCCACTTGTCCTCTTGTGTATCTCAGACCCTTCCTGACCACTCCCCCTCTGTGCTAAAATATGGTTACTGGGTTTTCTGGATGACCCTCTCCACTTCATTAGCCTCTCCCAATAGATGACATCATGGCTTTTGAGCTCTCCACAAGCTTGGAAAATCTCTTTTTCTCATTTCTCTGGGAATATGCCTCAGAATCTGCCATCTAGTTGACCAGTTAATTCGTTTTCTGGGTTGTGATCTTGGCTTGCTTGCTTATTTGTCATTTTACCCTGAGGACTTCCCTGTCACTTTTGGGGCTGTGTCCTGACCAACCCACCTCTGCTTTCTCTGAGCTCCTCAAGCACCTTTTCTCTGAGAGAGCCCTTCATCCTGGCAATTTGACTTTGTAGACCTACTCTTTCTCTGTACTTGGATCTTGAGCCCAAATTATAAATTTTTTTTTACACACACATATCAGTGTGGATAAAAACCCATAGGTTGAGTTGAGTTCATGTCAACATAAAGTCAAATAACAAGGTTTAAGTTCATCGATCGGCACATTCTAAAACAGTATGTCTCCAACGGTAGTCCTGGAGCTACTTCCAACAAAATATCTGAAGTGATGATTTAAAATGTAGATTTCCAGTGACCTTCTCCACATTCCTGCATAAGATTTTTGTTCAGAATGGAGTCCAGGATTACTAACAGGCTTCACAAGTGAATCTTAGGCATGCTGAGACCCATGCCACTACAGAACTGTTCTTCTAACTAGTAGACCCAAACTATTTTTTATTCATTTATACAGGCCTAATGCTTCATGGTGTCTTAAAGTCAAAATTATCATAAAGACTCATGGGAATCATTGGGGGCATTTGTGCCCTCTCCCAAGGAGCCCAGACACCCTCCATTTAATACCTGTAGAGCTGGGGACCTCGTGACATCAAGAGACTTCCATTGTTGAGCTGCTGTAATGACCTTTGTGCTGATTAAAAAACTGTATCTCTGCCTCTCCATTCCAGTTTTTGACTCTGAATAAATGCATAACAGTCCTTCTTTTGCACAACATGCTAATTTTGGGTCATAAATTCAAATTATCAAGCAGTTTTGAGCACCTTTTGTGAATCCGTAAACCAGCCTGTGGAGGGCCTGGGTATTCCAAACCAAAGTTCTAGACCTAATGCTTGTCCCTGAGCTCTTCATAATGTGATGCAGGGAAGAGGAAACCATATGCCTAGGGCAGAAAATGCCAATGTAGACATGCTCCAGGAGTGATGAGGTGAGAGCAACAAGTGCGATAGAATTCATGGCATTCTAGAACATTCACCACAGGTTAAGTTCCCTTCCCGAAACTTGAAAAGAGTGGTGAGTTTTTTTCCAAATGCAGAGAATGAGTAAAGGGCATTCAAAGCACAGGTGCCAACATGAGAGGAGTCATGGAGATTATGACAGTGACCGTGCACTTGGGACTAGTGCAAAGTTCTGTGTGCATAGGACCAAGAAGACTTGGATGTGGGAGAGGGAGGTGACGTGAAGTGAGGCAGGATGTCTTTGTTGAAAACACACTGTAAAGGGCTTTAAATGCTAGGCTGTTGGAAGATGCCTCTCCTGCCACCTCTGGTCCCCTGATTGATCTTTTCTGTTGTCCCTTTTCCTCTGAACTGTAGCTGGCTTCTTGAGGACTCTCTGCAGCATGTGATGACCTTCATAACTCCCGCTCAGCTACCAGGGACTTAGACCCCTGAGTCAGTATTTAACTCCGTCCCTTTTTGGAATTCCTACAGGCTTTCACTTAAACCCAAGGAGATTCATCAACTTTCATGGAAATGATATTTGCTGTGGTGGGAGAAGTAGGCATGTGATCTGAAATCAGGCTATGAGCAGATGGGCTCTGCAAGCAGACCTTTGAAGTCTGTCTAAATTCTTACCTCTTGTCTCCACTGCCTAGTCACTGAGGGTCCAACAGGTCATATCAAGGAGGGCAAGGGTCTCTGAATCCATGGTCCCTGGAAACTCCAAAGCTTTCTTCGTTTGGGTGACTTTTGAAGTTTCTGTGAAAAACTGTCCATCAAAAGGTACCTATTAGTCGAAGCGCATAATAGAAATTTTCCCAGCAGTCATTGCGATCAGAGAAGGAGGAAATCGTAACTAGAACCTTCATAACTAGAAGGTTCGATTTAGTCACAACCAGACTGCCCTACTGTGCATAAGCAAGATGAAATTCTAAAATGTGTCCCATACTGCAAAGAAGGTCTGGAATTATTAATCTAAATGAGAAGGTAATGTGTGCACCTGCTCATACTTTAACAAGTGGTTGGCAATTTTTAGATACATTGGAAAGGATCCTTTAGTGAAAAGTGTTCTCAGAGAATGT
Organism: Mellivora capensis; assembly: GCA_004024625.1. NCBI lineage: Eukaryota > Metazoa > Chordata > Mammalia > Carnivora > Mustelidae > Mellivora > Mellivora capensis. The sequence goes on from PISX010016242.1 coordinate 27,183, forward strand.
CAAGAGGGCATGAGTCAGGGTGAACACAAGGTTTCCAGAACTAAAGTGCTCATTTCCCAGACATTCCATAGCACAAGAAAATGATATGGAAAATGACCTTATCAGGGGCCCATTTAGGACTTGACTCCAGGAAATCTCCCGAGGGGGCTTCTAATCTCCAGGCACTGCTTAGCTCATCCCGATTTCCTGGCAATTTTGTCACTTGTTTTTCAAAACAGGGCACCTTCTCTTCTCTCTTTCTCTCTAAGTTGCATTAAGAGCTTTAGGCAGAAACAGCTAGTTTCTAGGCAGGCCATAGCCTTGGACTTCTTGTCTTGGGGATCACGACCAAGGAAGCTACAGCAAGGTTTGTTCTTAATGGATCGAACCAGACCCCTTAGCTGGGAAGCCAGGCCGGAATGGAGCTTACATAATGCCGGCCCTCACACAAGGGCACCGCTCTGGAGAAGCCTGGAGAAAGAAAATGGGATCGGCTGGCACCTGAGAGAGGCCCCATTAGCAGAACATAGGGGAGGGGGAGGGAAGCCACACACAAGGTTCAGCCCATTTATGCCACTTGGTTCCATTCTGGCTAATAAAAGATAGACTCCCCTATTAGGTATATTACACTGTCACTGTGATTGGTGGAGGGAGCAAAGTACTTATCAGCTGAGTGAGTATTGGCTGTCACTCCTGTTATCAAGCTGCCTGCTTATTTGCGATTTTATTTTCAGATGTGATTGACAGCTGGATGGCTCTGACATTCTCGGCGCAAACATACAGCCTGTTATTATGCTTGCATTAACATTTTGATAAACACATGGTGCAGCATTGGAAAAGTAATTACATGTCATCACTTCAGTGCTTCATCAAAGAAAAGTTTACTGTGTAATTGCTCTGTGATTTACCTAGGTAGAATGTGTTACATTCCACAAAGCCTCTCTCTATTTAATAGTTTACATTTACTCTTTAAAATACACAATATCCCTTCCCAGGGGCTTCTGTGGTCTAAAATAAACCTGGCAATATAATTTAGCTTTCCATAAATATACTTAGATATTATTGTAAAGTATTTTTGCATAATAGTTATTTAATGCTAAGTGTAAATATTCAGTGCATTATATTGGCTGAGCTATCCAAAAAAAGAAAAAAAAAAGAACTTTTTGACGACAAGGAAAAATGGAATATTGTTACCTTGGTTTCTGCATTAAGAAAGGGGCCTTTTGCCCTTGTATTTATATCCATGCTTTTCACAATGACATCTAATTTTGCAATAAAGTGACTTGAGCTGAAGCGCCTAGCAGTAGAATCTAAAATATTGGTTCTTGTTAGTGTTTAAAGAGCTCTTCTGATGTGGCACTGAAAGGTATGCTGGAGGAAAGCACAAATGATTGCAGAGTACTTGGGAAACCGAGCCGAAGGGATGGTTTGAGTGATGTTCGCTTGGTGGGATCTATCTGAACAGTTGGATATCTAGGGAGCCAAAGGGGGAGGGTGGTGTGAGGATCGAAGCAAGTAGTTGTTGAAAGCCCCGACAGAATCTCAAAATTTAAATCGCTTTTATGACTAATACTGGTAGGGCACTTTGAGTTATCATGTGCTTTGTAATTATTGATGAGTAAATCCTTGCAGCTGTAGCCACAGTCAAATAGGCAAAACCTTTCTAGGATGCGAAATGGTCGTGTGCACATCTGGGTTAGCCTCCACTCAAGAAAGGATAGGCACAGGGAAGTATTGGGGGAGGGCAGATGACTCTCACAATAGCTCATCCCTTTAGCTTTTCTACCTCAAGAGTTCTTCTCTGTTATGCTCCCCAGTAAGGACATGGCTCCCTTCTTGAATGACTGAGATGGGGAGTGGGAGGCAGTGGTCTGTTCCAGGATATGGAAACCCCAAAGAGGGCTGAGCACTCAAGAAAGGGCATGGTACTGTAGGTCTCTGGAAATACAATCTTCCGGGTCATGAGATCATTTGAGTCCTTGAGATGGCCTTCACTATTAATCTAAGTGGTCTCCCTGCCAAAGGATTAGACTCTCCAAGGATCCACTCAAGGATCAAGGTACCAAGATTAAATAAATGGCTGAACCACAAAAACCTGGGTGAAATCCAAAGCCGTTCGATTTTCTGGGACAAAAAGCTGTTTGGCAGAACTCATGGTTGCGTGGAAAGTAGTTTGGCAGTGAGAAAATCGGGAGAAATGGAAGAGATTGCAGGCTGAGCTTGAAAATGAAGGTGGGAAACTCACATCTGGACAAAGACAAAGAGGAATGGCAAAAGGATCACAAGGGCGTGAGGACCATGGTCTCGATCAGAAGGGCCTCTAGTTGTCCCAAAAACATGACATCTGTTCAGCTGGGTCTAAAGAGCGATGGCAACTTTCTCAGCTGCCTCCCCGGTGCAGCTGGCAGCCACAAAAAAGAAACAGTTAAAATACTCATTTCCAGATGTGTGTAACGGTTCAATAATTCCACGTTAGTGTATATTAATCCTCTCCGGAAATTGGCATTAACTCGGCTTTAGCACTAGTCTAAATAAACACATCAGCTCTTAGAGCAGGAGCTTCTTTGCATAACAGCTGCATATAGCATCTGCATCCTGGTTATAGGTTCCCTTTACATTACCTCTAAAATGAGCTCCCCTTTCCCTCTTTACATTTAGCTGGACTCGGAATATTTCCTCCTCCTGCTGTCAAGGATGGGAAGAAAGATGCCATTGTAATTGCCAGTTGGCCTGCGGAGTAATGCCCTGTAATTGACAAAGATTGCTTAGCTGCAAGGAGGAAAGATACACTGATTAGGAGAGATCGTTTTTAATATTGCATTTAACCTGCACTCTTTTTTTCCCCTTTGCTTTTCACCTGAGCCCTGGAAAGGATAGCTGCCATTCTTGGCTGTGCCACTTCTCTCTGAAGGAGAAAACCGAAGTGCAGTGAGGTCCACAAGGGAACACTTGCTACCTTGGGAGTAATTTCACTGTGATGGCAGTTGAAAAGCTTTAATATGGATATATGCTGAATTACCCAAAAAGTGAATTTGTTCCCCATCACATTTAATGTAGCCTTTGACCTGCCCATCCCAAAGGTGGCCAAGGCTCTCACCATTTTTCATCCATGCCTCAAATTACTAGGTCAGATCTTTAGATCTTCGTTATTTTTTGTTTTTGTGTGTTTGTTTGTTTTGGTTTGGTTTGGTTTATTTTGGCTCTTGACTTTGCCTCTAAATTCAGGGTTTTGTTGCATTTTTTTTCCTTGAGAATCACATTGACCTTTTTTTTTTTTTTAGGGAACTTTATAAAAAATTGCACTGTTAGAAAAAAATATATAGGGGCTCAAATGCATTTTTCATGTCCTTTCATGCTCTATTGATTTTTTTTCTCTCGTTTTTCTTACAAAAGAAAGTTTTAATGCAGTTTTGGGAAAAGAAAAGTAGTCAGCAGTTGCTGCCTCCCCCAGGACTGAAAATACTGGACACCTTGCTTAGAAATGTCAATGGCGTGTATCTCTCTATCCGTCTATCTCTCTAAGGGCATGGAAGGGGGTGAAACCCCATTAGTCACCTGTATGTGACACCATTCTTCTTACTACACATTATTTTAATAGCTACAGGGGACTTCTAATTTGCCACAGTTTTAAATTCTGCACTGAAGTTTAAATGTCCTGCAGGGAGTTTCTGATGTACCTATGGGACATTCAATCTGAAGACAGAATAATATGTGTCTGAGAACTACACCACCTAGAGAATATGTATTTATCCATCATCCCCCATCACATACCTACCTCTCTGTGACTGAAAGATCGTGTCTAAAATAGAAAAGCACTGGATTAAGAGTCTGGGGAACCCAGGTTTGAATTTCAACTCTAAGACCTTGGACAAGTCACCTTCACTTCTTGTAGCCTAGGACCTGTCATCTGTGAAATGAAAAGCCTGGGCTATATGTATATTCCCAAAGAGGATTCCAACCTTAACACTGTAACAGTTTTGCATCTATGAGGTTACTATTTTGCTTTCTCATGCATAAGAAACAAATGTGAATGGTGAATTCAAGATCTCTGTGTTATTACATACTGCTGTCTGTCACATATAGCTGTATATTATATCGTTTCCCTCAGCCCTGCTCTTTTGTACAGCATTCTGTGCCCGGAGATATTTTGGCAATAATTCACCCAAGCTCTCTCACTTGCTGTTCAAAGTCACTCTTGCACATACAGAGGTTATGCTAGCCAAATCAGGTTGGTAAGCAGTGATAATTTTCCAAATACCCAAGTCAAAAATGCTTTCGTCTAAATCAATTGATGCTGAAATTATTTTAGCTCCCAGGATAATTTACTTCGTTTCTCTGGGATAGATTTTGTAGTTGTGCCTGGGAAGTTGAAGAGGGAGGTGGGTGAAGGAGAGAGATTCTTTCCGTTGCAGGATTGGAGACCTTAAGCAGGTAGCCTGAGTTTCATAGATCAAATGATCTGCTTTCCCTAACCTTTTACCAACCAAGCCCTGTTCCTTCAGACTTGCATTTGACCTGAACGTACAGAAGCCATAGGAAGATATGGAAAAAATACATGCATATATGAAATCTGATGTTCAGGTCCAAGCCTGGTTCCGGGTGTAATTCGGCTCTCGGCTGGCTGTCCATCCCATGAAGAGAACTCTTCCCTCCAGTGGATCCAGCTAAGAAACATGAAAAGTGCCTCTTCTCTCTTAACAGAGCTGGACATCTGCTTGGCTTCCCCCTTCCCGTTCGGAACATCTGCCAAGCCTCCTATCTGCCCAGCAAGAGGTCGCCAGCCCGCTTGGCCAAGTGCCACAGCCAACTTTTACATTTGTGCGAACAAATGTTTGCCCATTTCTTATCTGTTGCTCCTTTTCCTTTGTTCTCACTAATCCGACCTTTTACATCGTTTCTGTGTTAGTCCGTGTTAGACATTTATGTCATTAACTGTATGGGCTATCAATTATGAAATATTTTGGCTTAATGACAAAGTCATTACTTTCTCCTTTTTAAAAAATTTTTTAGATTTATTTATTTGAGAGAGTGAGCACACAGAGGGAGAGGGAGAAGCAGACTCCCTGTTGAGCACGGAGCCCGATGTGGGGCTCGATCCCAAGACCCCAAGATCATGACCTGAGCTGAAGGCAGACACTTAGCTGACTGAGCCACCCAGGCTGCCTTTTTTTTTTTTCCTTCATTAAAAAATATTTACTGAGTGGATACTGCGAACCAGCACTGTGATAGCTGCTATCAAGTAGCAAAGAACAGAGAGACATGGTCTGTGCCTGTTTCTCCCTGAATGTCATGTGCAAGCAAACCATCCAGATGGCGGCCACGTGGAAGCACCTTTTCCAGATTTTTCTTTTCTCTAGTCGATGCCTTTAGCCTGCGAAATGGATTCAGTGATCCTGCATCTGGCAGATACATTCCCTCCTGGAGGGCGCCTCTGTAGGCTCGCTAAACAGAGCCCACTCAATGGAACTCACCAATTCTTATTCTTGGGGAAAAAAAAAAAAGACTCAAGCCTTATCTCGTTTGTCTGTTGAGCCCATAATATCTAGACCAGAAAGTTCTGAAGGTTAGATAGAACAGGTACACTTTGAAGTGACTATTTGCAACACGAGGTCCCCTAGCACCACCCTTCGGGGTTCCCCTCCCATTACCAAAGTCAAGGTGGCTGGTGGGGAGGGGCATCTGCCATGCTGTGCTCTCCACCTCTGGGGAATCAGAGATTTAATTTCCATTTCACCTCCAAGCTTTGGCCCGTTTCTAACATCTTATGATATAGAGACAAGTTCTCCCGTGAGATGCCATGTTTTCTCTCAAAGTATTCATTTCATTAATGATCACAGCATGTTATTATGTTTTCCCTGTACTATTCTATAGATCATTTTTATGATGTAGATACAAACTCTTTGATATTGTAATTGTGAAGCACATATTATGAAGACAAATGCATTGGGCATAATGAGAATGGATTGCCAATAAAAGTTGGAAAACAATGAACCATTTTTAAAAGCTAACCCTTATCCGGAGCACGGTCACTTTGAATGTTCTATAGAAAGGCCTTTGGATGGAAGTAGCTTATTTTTAGTCTAACGTTGATAAAGGTTTGACTTTGGTAGCATCTTAATTATCTGATAAAAGCCAGAACCCTCTACCTTGCTCACCTCTAACTTCTAATGACTTCTGCTGGCATTAAAATTATTGCCATGACTCCAGAGAGGGAAACGAGAGATAGATAGCAGCATTGGATTTCAGAGATGTGAATTAGAGTTTAAAGAGTCACTTGGTTTTGTTTAAGCAAATTACAAAAATAATGGGTTGCCCTTAAAAGGTCTGTCTCATGTATTGTTATATCCTTCACTCGAGACACCCCTGACAGCCCCATTCCCCAGATTATGTCTCCCACTAGTCATCAGGGGAAAATGGTGATCTCTGGGGGGCTCTCGTCTGTGCTTGTTCACTTTGCTTCTAGATTCTGAAGAGCAGAGAGGGGATGCGGGCAAAGTGAGCCAGTGGTCCTGTGCCCCGAACGTAGGGTCACGCATGGAGCTGGGCTGGAGAATAAATCGGTTGATCGGTTGATGTAAATTCACAACGTCTTGTAACTTCACCCAGGGTTGGAGACTGAGCTCCCTAGAGGATAGTGCATGTTCATAAGCCACGAGGTAGTAAACAAAACAGACACAGACCTCTGCCAGTTGAAGGGCAGTAAGGTCACAGAGAGAATGATGTAGACTGAGTTATTAGCTGTGTGACCTTGCCCAGGTCACTTCCCCTCTCTGGGCCTCTGCATCTGTCTTAGCTACAAAACTTAACATTTCACGAGCCCCCGAGGGCCGGGATTTTGCAGCCACAACTCCCCGCACAGCCAACTGGGAAGCTTCATCCTGAAAACCTCCGCTCTCGAAGAGAAAACATGCCAGTTTAAGTATTGGAGGAAAACATTTTGCCGGGTTGACCCAATTCCCATATTAAGAAAATAATGCCCAGGCCCATATGGCTAATTCCTTCCCAAACTGTTTGTTTGCCATTACGCAGACCTACCCTGAAAATGAAGTATCTGCTCGAGTTTCAGAATCCAAATGGAGCAGAATGCAAACGAGGAGGATAATGGTGGAAAGGACATTTACTTTGAAAATTCTTTCGGGTGTAGTCATCAGCCACAGAGAAGCTGCCGGTGTTGATTGTTTAACCACGTTGCTTCGTGATTGAAGCATGTAATTTTTACCTTGAAGAAGAGGTGTCGTTTACTGAATGCCTTCCCCCGCTCTCTCTTTTTTAACTTTTTAAGTTTTTATTATTTATCTTCAATTTTTAGTTTTTTGCTTCAGCCAGCATCGACCCTTGGTGATAAGCAGTGAGAGATCCGAAATAATGGGCTATTCTTTGCCCTGGGTCTACACTGTATGACCTGAGCCGGGAAGGGTAGGAGAGCTTCTGGAAGCCGCAGGGGCTTCCGGTCGGAGTCCTCCCTTTCTGGTGCCCACCGGAGATGGAACTAGGTGTGACATATGCCACCGGGACAGAGGGCTTCACTGAAGTAATAGTTGGAGTGGGTACCATGGCACCTGTCAGGAGCCCCAGGGCAGAGGGTTGCAATGCCACGGACAGTGTTGGGCTAATCTCAGTAGCTGGTGGTTTGAGCTAGAGAGATGGGATTCCTTAGGAGTCCTTTTTGGCCGGAGGAACAGTGAGAGTTGGTGTGTGTGTCCCCATTTGTGGCCTGGCTGATTGGATTCATCTTATAATTTCATATCTTGGCATCTTTTTGTACTAGGTAAACAGTTAGTACTCCTTGCCCTGGAAACAATTTCTGCCCAGCTCCCAGATAGCGGCGTTAGGCTGTCAGGTGCCTGGACCCGCCCCCCCCTCTGCTGGAGCACCAGGTCTTCGCGCACACAGAGGTGTCTGAATCCTTTGTTCTGGGTGTGAGTTACTCCTCTCCTTAGCTTTTAGTGCATTGGAAAATAATTTTCTATGGGCTAGTAATTATATAAAAATTGCTCTTGCTTTAAACAAGAATTATGCCTGAATCTTTTGAGCAAGAAAAAAAAACATGCAGAAGGAATCATTAATTTTGAATAAAAACACTTACTTTCCTGTAACCAACAAGGGAGGGAAACGGGAAATTGGTGTTTTCTACAAACAGCCCAGTGCCGTTCCCCAATCTGTTTGCTTGATCTATTATGCAGTCACCTGCAAAGTTGAATGTCTTGTTTGGCCTGAATCTGACTTTTATTCTTTTCCCTCTACCTATTTTTTAAGGGCTGTGTTATATGCATACCTCAGCCTTCATTTGCATCACATTAAAGTAAAACATTTTAAATTTCTTCACAGCAGAAGTAAATCTGACAGACTTTATGAAGCTATTATACCTGCAGGTATTTTATACCTTTAAAATACATTCTTGTCAAGCTATCTTAATTATATTATTATATGTACTTTTGAACTTGTATCCGCTATTCCGTGATATATTACACTTTTGACAGAACTGTCCTAAAAAGCTACAATTTATATCAAAGTACCCTGGCTGAACAAAGATGTATCTGTTATAGAATTGGGAAGAATTTGTTAATTTCTATGCTGGTATGTGTAACCGGGGTTGGAGCGGGCTGCCATAATTTTCCATCTAGGTGATTATGGAAGGTGGCGCGTCACCCTTGGCCTTCAGCAGCAGTGGTCAGGGAAGGTAGCTGATCTCCAGCCGCTGAATGACTCAGCATCAGTGGGAGAACACTGGCATGGCCTGGATGCCTTCAGGGTCCGCTCCTGGAGCCAGGCTGCCCGGATCACAGCTGTCCGTAGAGGAGTCATTTGGCCCACCAAGAAAATAGAGGGCTGATCGGCATCTAATTTCCTTCCTCATTTCTATTCAGTGCCTTTCTGGCAGCACTGAGCGGGAACATGGCCACACTCCCAGAGAAGATGGACACAAGGCTGGGGTGAGGTAAGGCAGGGTGGATATAGGGAAAGGAAAGTCAGATGCTCCAGAAAACTTTTCCAAAGGCATGAGGGGCAGAGGTTCCTCCAAGCGGCTTGGGTCTCTGTGTAGCTGTTCTCTCTGCACACAGGGCAAAGGGGAGCCTTGGTCATCCCTCCAGGCAACCCGATCAGATGAAGAGATAGCCTGAATTGCTCCTTCCTTCCCTGATGTTGGAGTGGCCTGAGGGGGCAGATTCTGTGAAGGCAGGCCTGCGGGATGGAGCAGGCCCTTGATGAGATGTGTGGAGAGAAGGCAGAGCTGGTTTCCATTCCAGCAGCTCGGGGCTTCTGGTCTCTTCTCTCTTCTGGGCTCAGGTCCCACCTTCTTTCGATGGTCTGTTTTCCCTCTCCTTACTGACGACAGCACTCCTCTGATCTCTCTCTCTCTCTCTCTCTCTCACACACACACACACACACACACATGCTCTCGATCCGAGAGAGACAAGCTCATTATCATGGATGTGCTCGAGCAAATGCCACAGAGGGGATTTCTCCTTCTAGGGAGAGGCTGGTGCAAATGACAAAAAGGCCCTTTCCCCCCCAGATCATCTAAATTCTTCCACAGCAGGTCTACAAGTTAGATCTGCAAGGTATTCAGCTCTTCTGCTGAGACGCCAGGGGAATGACTATTTGAAGCTTTATTCAGAACCCTCATCCCTTCCCTCAGGTAAGGGTTTCCCAAACCCTATGAGGTATATCTGTATCTGGGACAATCAAAGGTGCAGAGAGGGTTGGTGACTTACCCAGAGTCACACAGCATAATGTAGCATGACGGGACCCAAACAACCCAACTTGCCTACTATCTCATGCCATGGGCCTTCTTCCCTGATTTCCTTCGCGGTCAAAGACGGCCCTGCAAGTTCATCTCTCACTCAGACTCACAGGTTCTTTATAAATGGTGGGGGTGGGGAGATCACCGGTTCTTGCTTATTCTGCCCACGCACAACCTAAACCTGGGCATCAGAGCAGACCACGGTATGCTCCACACACCCTGGCCAAGAAAACACAGCTGTTTGAGGGATGGAGATGGCTTCTAAAGAGCTATTTGGGACTGTTTCGGGCATCATCTTTACCAAAGAAGCCTCTTGATGTCTGCTCCTGGCTCTAGAGGGCCCCCTCCAAACCCCACTGGACTGGCTTCCAGGGCAGAAGTAGAACTGTGAGCCTAGAGAAAAGTGCTCCATGCCTCTTGAGGGCAAGTGCAAGAATTTGGATCCAATCTCTCTCTGGGACAGGAAAAAAAAAGTCCCATTGCCCCGTGCAGAAAGCACACATCCCAGCCTGCCCTACAGGTACCTGTGGCCCCCACAGGGCCATGCCTCCAGGCCCTCCTTTGTCTCTGCCCATCGCTTCGCATGGGGTGGGCAGAACCCCAAGGCAGGAACCTAGCAGTGGCTGTGGCAAGGGCACCCACTCGTCCTGCCCTGCCTGGTTCTTCTTCCTGGCGATAGCAGGAGGTGGCCACGCCCCGGGCCTCCTAAAGGGCGTGCTCACATTATTGCTGCTGCCTTTGCGATGAGTGGAATTGGAAGCATGGAGGTTAAGGGAGCATCCGTCTGTCCAATTTGGGGCCTGCCAAGCCTGGCACGAGGAGGGCGTGGTGGAGCCAGGAGGGCTCACCGTGGGGTGGTGGCGTGGACTGGGCCAGGAGGCTGTGTCTCAGGGAGCGGTTTGCCTCCCACAACATAATGTCTGATTTTTTGTGAAGGACTCACTTTCCAGGAGACTTGGATCTCTAGAGGTTAGGGACAGAAGCCTTGGGGAGAGCACTCCAGCTCCGATCGAGCCCTCTGGCTCTGACACCGCGATGGCAAGCCATTTCCGAGTAGCAACCCACTTGACTAGATGGGGCTTCCAGCCGGCCTCGGCCCTGGAAGCCAGCCTGGCTCGCTTGCCATCGATAATTATGTCCTCGGCAATAGCCAGCCGTCTAGTCCACCAGCTGTCGAGTGTGTGGCTCAGGAAGTCCTGGCGTCTCAGGGAGGTCGTGCGGCATGGGCCGTGCGGCTGGGGAAGGAGGATGCACTCTGCACCCTGGCAGGATATGAGGCGAGGGCAGAGAGGACACAGCCTTGGACTGTGGACAGGGGCCCTGCCGAGGACAGCGAGCACCAGGGCCACGCACTCACCAGTGCTCACTCCCGCTCGTTAATCACGGCACTCTTGGGCTCTAGTTTCAATGTCTCCACGCGGGCTGGATGAGTTTTATCAAGACGGGCCATTTGAAACTGATCGAGAAAAGGGCGCTGGTGAGACTATTTGAAAGGCCACTCAGGGTTGGTACAACAGGATAAATAAAATAATGAGCCCATTACAAGGCACTTTCGAGCCACTGTGGCTTTGGTAACTGAACTTTTATCACTTTGGAAGCCAGAGAGAGGCATAGAGATTAGCTTGCTTTTGGACAGAGGGGTGTTTTTTCCTGTGTAACATGATCCAATTTAACAACTATCCATGGAGCATCCATTCTGGGAGAGGAACTTACAGTAAAGACATGATGTGGCTTAGCCCCTGCTTTCAAAGACTGGACTCTAGTTGGGAGTGAAGGGAGGTAGGGGGCTGATAAGGCAGAGGCTTAGATGAGCATACCATGAGAGGGATACTGTCGGCGTCCTACGAGCACGCAAAATACCCAGAGCTAAGACTCTTGACATTATGAATGAATGGGTCGACCTGGTTTACTATACTTGGACAATTGGGGGGAATTTATCTATCAGCATATATGTATATCTCTGCAATTCGTGAAGACTGTGGTGTCCTACTTTGGGTTGTCCCAGAAATAGACCCCGCAATTCAAGAGCAAGCAGTTCTTTTGGGAGGTGATCCCACAGTGGGAGGGTGGGAAGGAGGAGGGAGAGGAAGGGACGGCATCTACAAGAATTCATTATCCAACAAGTCACCATGGGGGCACCCAGAGAACAGACCTCAAAATCATCCCAGCCGAGGGTCAGGGAAGCAAGGTGTTTATCCCCCTACCTTCATCTGTCCCTGGCTGAGGACTGCTTCCTCTTTGTCCTGGTAGGAAAAGATCCCTTAGGCCAAGGGTGCCGCCGTCAGCAGCCTTCTGCCCCTAAGAGGAGAGAGCAAGGCGTTAGCAAACTGAAGTATACACAGGACTTTCTCTTACCCGCTATACTACTGTACTTTATCACGCTTCACCCTCATCACCAGCTGTAACAAAGCCTGAGTAAGCCCCACAGCTTGGTATCATGAAGAGCGGCAAGGTGTGAACGAATCCCAATGCCGCCATTTTGTTTCACCAAAGCGTAAAGGCGGGTATCAGTGTCAGTGCCTCATGACCACGCTCTTCCCTCTCTCCCCAGCGAAGGCAATGTTGCCCATCCTCAAAGGCCCACTGGCCCCACCTCCTCTCGAAGCTCTCCACCACCACACCACACCAGTCACCTACACTGATCTTCGGGGTCCTTTCATTATTCCCTTTTCCCATGTTCCACGCCACACAGCCCTCCCCAAAGGCATCCTGGATTTGTGCTCTGGTTGCCATCTCCTTCCCCCAGCCTCAGCTTCGCCTCCACTGCGACAAGAAGGTTTTTCCTTTCCCCTGTCCTCCGTGTCTGCCATGTCATAGTACGTGCTAAATGGATGTCCAGTGGATGAGTTTGTCGTGGTCCGGGATTAGACTTCCCTAAGGAGAAGCTCCTTCTACCCTCCCGGCCGCACCCACCAGTCTTCCTTGAGCTCTGCATTATTTAGGCTTTTCCATAATGAGGAGAGAGAAAAGCGCCCGAGTCTGGCCGCTGTCTGGACAATCGATGAAGGAATGAGTTTATATTGAATGTCTCTTTCGTGTCTGGCTCTGAGGCAAGGTGCTGGAGGGATTCAGAGGGAGAAGGCATGTGTGGCCTCCTTAGGGAGTTCACAGTTTTATCGTGGATCTAAACGAAAACCTAAAAATCAGTTACCTCAGACGTAATACTGGACTGAGAGGCGGTAAAAGTAGTGGTTAAAGGCTCATGAAAAAAAAGAGCGGGAGCAGAAAGTCTGGGTTCCAATTCTGGCCACCTTACGTGCCTCCCAGCTGAATGTAGCCTCATTCATGAAGTCATGACCTCACCCAGGCTAAGCCTCCATTCCGTCACCTGGAAATATCAACAGCACATCCTGATGGGATAGAGCGGGTGGAGGCATTGCATGGAAAGCACGTGGCACCCAGCAATCGCTCCACGACGTTTGTTATTACGTGTTACGTAATGTTAGTGCTGACTCTTATCTAACTCAAGTCACTGCTGACTCCAAGTCTTTGGAAGTCTGGGGAAGCAAATGAGCGGAAAGAGCTGGCTTAGTCACAGGAGGAGCAGAGGATCGAGTGGGTGTGAGGTTGGCCCTCGAAAGAGTTTTAGATATGGGAGCGATTACAGGTGGGGAGAACAGCTGCACGAGAAGCTCCACGGCGAAGGCAGGTGGCGGGTGGGCATCTCCAGGCACCTGGAGCTCTTGACTGCTCGCCGGATGAGTGGGAAGAGAGGCAGGAGTACAGGTCCTGAACGGAGGGACTCGATTCGCTCGGAAAATGGTTTTAGGTCCCTGCGGCAGGCGAATAGCATGATGGTAGTGGGGTTTCAAGAAGGTCATGGTGATGGGAGTGTAGGATGGTTCTAAGTTCAAGAACCGAGAACAGGGTTCACACACAGGCTGTGGCAAAGGAGAGGACACCCTGCCTGCCCGGGGTAGGTGGAAAAGGAAGCAGATTCTCCTTGCAAGATACAAACCACTTTCCCCTCGTTGTCTTTCCTTCTCGCTGCTGGGAAGTGTGGCTTTTCCATAGTGCTCAGACGAGGGAGAAACCCCAGCGTGCCCCCATACTCCAATCGCTCTCCTCGGGTCCCAGTCCGGATATACAACAGAAGCAAACATAGTTCCCTTTCTTCTCTTTCTGGGCTCCAAAGACGGCCTGACATTGGTAAATCACTGCAGCAGACTTTAAATGATGTATGAAATGAAAAATCCCTTTCCTGTGTATTGGGAGGCCCCTGCCTAGCCGTGGGTTGTCTCTGCTGGCCTGGCTACTGTATTATTCAGCACAGAGACTGCCAGAAACTCAGTGGAGGTGAGAGGCTTGGGATCACAAAGAAAAACAAAGTTTAAATTAAACACACAGAAAAAAGGAAAGGAAAATATCTACTGAAACATATACAAGTCTTTCTCCCTGGTCCTCACCTTTTTAAGACCATTTCTGCTGAAGCTTTTTAGCTGGGAAAACTTTTCTCTACTTCCTTGGGCATGTTTCTTCTACCCTAAATCCCTATTCTCTTTCCTTAGTTTCTGAATTATTAACAGCCTCAGAGGCTTGTATAATTAACAGTATGCCTCTTTTTCCTTTTAGGACTATTTATGTACTTTAGAAAGAGAGAGAGAGTGCATGCGAGTGGGATGGAACAGAGAGAGGGAGAGAGAGTCCCAAACAGACTCCCCAGGGAGCGCTGAACCCGAGGGTTTGTTTTTTTTTTTAACACAGGAATAATAAATTTATTATAAGAACCACAGATGACATGGTAGTGCACATAGGAAAGGGGGACCCTCTCAACACCAGAGGGCTGGCGGGCTGATGCCCTGTCAGGGAGCCGCCTTCGCTCTCAGGAACGGCTCTGAGTGGGCACGGTGCCAGGGACAGGATCCACCCAGGTGCCCCTGCTCCCCAGGCTCCCCCACAATGCTGAGCAGACCCCCATGGCTTGAAGGGAGAATGCCATGAGGTATGAGGCCCAGGCGATCGCAGAGGATCTGCAACCGCCTGCAGGCCAACCTTCCCTCTGAGACTTGGCCAGCGCCCTGGGATCCAGGAGCTGGAGCTCACGACCCTGAGATCACGACCTGAGCTGAAATCAGGTGTCTGAAGCTTAACCAGCTGTACCACCCAGGCACCCCTAGATTGATAGTATTTCTGTTCATTTCTCCATGACTTTTTTCAACTCCTCTGAGCAGTTGTGGGTGGTCAAGGTGGAAGGGACATCCATAATGGATTCGCTCAGATTGGCTCCCCTCCCCCGCCCCCGGAGTCCTGCAGTGTGGCCCCATAGGGTGTGCAGGAATGGTTGTTGCTACAGCAACCCGCATCTGCTTTAAGAAGCCGGGGAGGCAACTGTCCACCCGACCTCTACCCCAGCATCTGCTGATCCCAGGCTAAACGTGTCCGTGACCCACTCTGTGAACCCCATCAGTACAGAAACAACAGGCAGCCTCTTACCTCTCAGCCTGAGCTACAAATAGACTGAGAGCCTCCTCAGTCTGCCGGGAGACCAGGCTTGATCAATTTGCTTTTAGCCAATGAAATAATCATTGATGTTTAGACGGACTTCTAATCTTGGCGCAGAACAGTCAAGAGGCGTTTTAGCTATAGATGGTGAAAGGGTTCATCCTGGGATATATTTAGCCATGTGGCCTGGGGGCAGGAGACAAAGAAGACTTGGGATCCAGGAAACTTGTGGGAGCTAGACCCGCCGGGTGCCTGGAGGGGCGTCCCATAATTGCCTCCGCTTTCTCTGAACAGTCCCGAGGTGGGCGCGGAGGGTTCACGCACAAGTACGAGCGAGGAGGGGAGAGGAGGGCCTCTGGGCTCGGTACTGGGTGTAAGACAGGATACAGGGTATGCTCTGTCCTTGCCTATAGGCCAGGAGGGAAACAGGCAGGTGAGCAGACCATTATGGGTAACCAGCAAGAATGGTGTGTGTCTGCGGCGACAGGGAGGAAGGGTCCGGAAAGCGCAGAGCAGGTCCCCTGGGACCACATTGCCTGGACTTGACTCCTGGATGCACTTGGTACTTGAGCAACGTTGCCCCTCCATCCTTGGGTCTCCTGACCCATTAAACGGAGATAAATCTATCCTAAACTCATTGGTTTATTGTGAGGGACAGATACATGAAAAACACATACTTCAGTGAAGCATATAGGTCCCTACTTCTTATGGGGAGAAGAGTGAGCAGGGAGTCACTTGACCCTGAGTGCAAGTGGAGTCTGCCCAAGGCCAGTTCCCACGGAGCTGGAGTCTCGTATTTGTGTCTAAAAGGAGCGGGGCCACGAAGAACCCCACAGCTCCACCCCTGCTCTCACCTCTACCATGTGCCTGCACGTGTCGCAGTGACAAGGCAGATGTCTTAAGAGGCACATGGCCGTCGTCAGGCCACTTCTACCTTTCTCCAGACTTCACAGGGCAAAGGAGAGGGGGGATGCTCCATGACCAGCATTTTCAGGATCATTCCGGAAGCTACCCTCGTCTCACTCAGGAGACAGAGGCTCTGGGATGGAGTGCAAGGTTGAGTTTTAATTAGGTGCAACTCGTTCCTTCCTGGGACTCCATCTCCTCATCCATGAAATGGGGGTAACAACCACGTTTTCTTGACTTCCCAAGGGAAAAAAGTAAAGGAAAAGGCTCTTCACAAACTAGAGTGTGTTCTGTGTTTTATAATATACTTTATCTGGTCAGCTCTCTTCTGCCAAGTGTTTAGCTTCAAGCAGGATGCCCAGGGAGGGTGGAGGGAAGAGAAAGCCAGTGCCCACTTGACCACATGTATCCTCTGAAGAGAGCTGACATGTGGGGTGGCCAGGTCACAGCAGTCCTCATAGAACTTGCTCGTGGCCCTCAGGCTCTGGAAGAGCTTTGGCTCCAGTCCAGACCTGCAGGCTCCCTTCGTTGTACGATCTTTGGCAAAGGAGGGATGCAGGACAGAGGAATGGCAGCTGCTTGGGGTTTTGGAAAAGCCAGCGAAATCTCCCCCTGCAAATCCAGCTTTAAGTGCCTGCAAAGATCTGAGCCTCACGGACGTTGTGTTCCCACTGCGTGCGCGCACACATGCAGGCCCTGCTCCCTCTCCCCGCTCCCCCATCACACTTCTGGGACCCAGACTTTGGGCTGAGCTCTCTTCCTGGGCAGCTGGCTCCCAGCACAGAACGGCAGCTGAGCAATCCTCCCATCTTTTCTCCAGGTAGCCCATTCCTAACCAGCAGCCCGGGTGCTGCAGAAACACCTCCGTACTTTCTCCCACAGCTCGGTCCCCAGGAGGAAGGCAGCGAGGCCCCAGCAGCAAGGCCCTAGCGGGAGTTGCTGACAGCCTTTCAGACTGTGGGGAGCAACGAAGAAAGGGTGAGGCCAGTCCCTAACCATCACACTTCCTACGCCTTGAATTAACGCCTTGTCACTCACAACTCGGTCTCCCAGCGCTGGCTGTCACAGCCACGGAGCAGGTGCAATGCCCAGGCTTTCTGTAGTCAGGGAGCCACAGCGAGAAACTGCCAGCAAAACTCCCACTCTGTCTGTTTCTTGAACGTCTGGCAGTGTAGACTCAGCCTCAAGGGTCTACACTGTCAAATGCGTCACTCTCTGGCAGGTAGATTTCTCTGTGCCTTTTCTCTGTCCCTCAGAATCAGAGAATGCGGAACTGGAAGGGCCCTTTGGTGTCGCTGATGAAATAATGAGGTCCAGTGGGGTTTGAGTAGATGGCAGGGGTGGTTGGGAGAAACTGGAGACCAGCAGTCATGTATCTGCCTTCCTGGTGCAATGCTCCTTCTGTCGCCTGAGCATGAAGACCATTGAACCTGTTCATTCATTAGGGCTTCTCACTGTGATCACAGGGCAGGGACCAGAGTGCCCTTTCCAAGCCTGCCATCCACGTCCCCGTGCCCGTTGAACTGGCACACCTCCTGTCTGCTCAGATGGGTTCAGGTTTACCCAGTGGAAGAAAGCAGCTCCCAGGAGGAACGGAGTTCTGTCAATACCCATGGCGGAGAACGGGCTTGATTTCCAGTAAGAGTCAGTGAAGCTGGGAAAATTACTCATTACAGTTTTATTGATATTCACTTCACTCTGCAAATGACGTGGGGTAGTTCTGATAGGATATCTCCATGGGATTGGCTGAGAATCCATTTGGGTGGGTGTGGGTTAATGGGGCTGAAGAGACTAAAGGTTTCAACCACATTGGCCCTATTTGGGGGATCTCTTCTATCATGAGGAGCAGACGATGTGTCCGGAAAATCTCCGGTGTTTTCCCTCTCTCGCGCCGCCTCACCTTGATAGCACTGGACCTCTTTGCTTGGCTGTGGCTCTGTTCATGAGGGCTGCTCACTGCCAAGGAGGGCGGGGGGCTAGAGGGGCCCCTCTCCAAGCCTGATGCCCACCTGCCCATGTAGGTTAAGGCAGTTCTGGCACTAAAAGTATAGAAACATGTGACTAGATGAGGCGTCTGGGTGGCTCGGTCAGTTAAGCGTCCAACTCTTGGTGTCAGCTCGGGTCACGATCTCAAGGTCATGGGACTGAGCCCCACTACAAGCTTCACGCTCAGTGCAGAAACTGCTTGGGTTTCTCTCCTGCTCCCTCATGCTCTCTCTGTCTCTCTCAAATAAATAATTTAAAAAAAGAAAAGAAAAGAAAAGAAAAGAAACACGTGATTTAGAGTTCACCTTGTGCAGAAAGTTTTGCTATCACGTGGGTATGAGCGGAGTGCCCTCAGACCTCAGTGACAGCCTGTTGGACGGACATGTCCCTTGGACGAGCATCAGGAAAACACTGTCCATCCTTCCTGACTCCAGATCCAAGTGGGGAGAGAATTAATGACCAAACATTTAAGTGTGGGCTCTCTTGGGCTGCCAGACAACGCCCCGTATACAAGCACAGACAAGCTCAGAGCCACACGCAGGGAGCTTTCTGTAACTGATGACGGGCTTTGACGTAGATCATCCCAGTTGGTTCTCACAATATCTTGTGACGTGAGTGGGGCTAGAGGATTTTTGTGAATTTGTTATACAGGAACCCCCCGCCTTTTGAAAGGTCGTGGTATACCACTTCGCCTGCATTAGTACCTGTTGGCTAAGCGTTACAGAGGCGGCACACCCGAACCCCACACAGCACTGGTGGCCCCATCAGGCTCCTTCCCCAGAAACCACTGGCACAGCATCTCGGTATTCACCCTGCAGTGCTTTGAACTGTGTCTGTGATCCATCTCAGTTTACTTCGTGCATCCATTCGAGAGATGTATCCTAAGGTATCAGAAAAGCCTAAGAGAAGATTTGGGTGGGGAAGGTGGGTGTATGAATGCTCGGAATTTTTTCTGTATTAATTAATGGCAATTGCTTCTTTGCTCTACATCATTTGGGCCACCTCAGATTTCCTAGGAATGCTGTATTCCTGTTTGAGGGAGCAGGGGACACCTGTGCCGGTCATTTGCCTTCTTTGTAAGCTCAGCTCGATCCCCCACACTTCCCCTGGGAACTCTGCTTTCCAGACTCCCTTCCCGCTGGCCTCCAGGCAGGCTCAGCTAATGCAGGCTCGCAGGGGCGAGAGGGCGGTGAAGAGGGGCAGTCAGGCCATGTCACCCTGCTGTCTCAGCTTTCAGGCGTCTCGAAGATGGCAGGTGCGTCTCTTTGGTGGTCCCATCTCCCACCTGCTGGCCCTGACTCCTGAGTTGAGAAGATACTTCCCTTGTGTCTCTAGTCCTGGCTTGGACTCCACCTTTGGGGGTCCTCAGTCTCTCGTGTTGGGCTACCTGGCATGGATTCTGCTTTCCTGGATACAGCCTGACCCATACATTCCCGGAAATGATGAAACCAAGCCCCCAGGACAACATAGGTAGGAGGTGCCGTGTCTTCTAGTGCAAAACAAGTTCTCATGCTTCCAGGACCTGGCCCTTTCCCAGCCC
>PISX010016243.1:0-46567 GCA_004024625.1 Mellivora capensis
TGTTGGAGAGGATGTGGAGAAAGGGGAACCCTCTTACACTGTTGGTGGGAATGCAAGTTGGTGCAGCCACTCTGGAGAACAGTGTGGAGGTTCCTCAAGAAGTTAAAAATAGAGCTTCCCTATGACCCTGCAATTGCGCTACTGGGTATTTACCCCAAAGATACAGATGTGGTGAAAAGAAGGGCAATCTGTACCCCAATGTTTATAGCAGCAATGGCCACGGTCGCCAAGCTGTGGAAAGAACCAAGATGCCCTTCAATAGATGAATGGATAAAGAAGATATGGTCCATATACACTATGAAGTATTATGCCTCCATCAGAAAGGATGAATACCCAACTCTTGTAGCAACATGGATGGGACTGGAAGAGATTATGCTGAGTGACTCTGAAAAATAACCTGAGGGTTTTGAAGGGGCAGGGGGTAGGAGGTTGGGGGAGCCTGGTGGTGGGTATTGTGGAGGGCACGCATTGCATGGAGCACTGGGTGTGGTGTAAAACTATGAATTCTGTTACACTGAAAAGAAATTAAAAAAAAAATTAAAAAATAATTATGTTGGCTTGTCTGTCTTCCCAATGCTGTATACTCCTCAAGGGCAGAGCACCTTACCTTTTCGTTTTATCTCGAAAGTCTACAGTGTCAGTGTCTAATATGTAGTAGGGGCTACATAAATATTCCTTTAATTAAATGAATTAAAGAATAGACAAAAAAAAAAACAACCCAAACAAATGGAGTGTCTCCTTCACCTTTTCTGTTTGTCCTAAGGAGTTACCTAACAAAGTATGTAACTTTACTTATTTTTGTTTACTGTCTCTATCTACTGTTGGACTATAAGGCCCAGGCATGAAAATTTATCTGATTTGCTTCACTAATATCTCCCAAGTGCTAAAACTGGCCAAAGATAGTTGCTGAATGAGCACTTACATTGTTTTAAAAACTGCCACGGGGAAAATTTCTGAAATTTTGATAACCTTTCCAAAGTCATCTAAAGAGAGTCCTTGCTAATATCAACTGAATCCTTGAAACAGACATCTAACTTGTGATTATTCTGAAACATCTGAAGCATATTTGGTCATAATCCTCATAGTAAGCTTTAGCAACTATTTACAGATCTTTCTTTTCCTCCATTAGACTGTCAGATTTCCTTCATGAAGAAAAAAAGGAGTCAGTGGCAACTTGCTAGAATCTTTACTCTTAATAAGCTATTGTCACCCCTACTTTTCAGGCAGGCAATCTCCTCAAATCCTTGGCCCATAGAAATAGTTTCCTGACTTTTGGTCTTCCACAATGCATAGAAAAGGGCACCAAAATTAGGCCTACTTCTGGACAAAGCTGATGGAACTACAAATGGTTTATAGCCCAAGGAAATACACACCTTGGCTGTCTAGAGTATGTTTTTGATATTCTGTTGAGGGATTAAGATGCCAGTCATGAAAGACCCTGTAGGTTCAGTTCTAAGAAGGCCTTAAATATGTTAGGTCTGAGATTTTTCTAAATAAAATGATAAAGAGTTCCGTTATGCCTAAGGCTAATTCTTAGATTTCTTCCTTGCCGTGCTCACAGTATCTGGTATTTTGGTTAGAGAAAATCAAATGTTTAACTTCATTTATGAGAAACAAACTCAATACTTTTAAAGTTTAACATTTTAATTGGTAACAGTTGTTATGGCCCATTCAGTGGAAGCTCAGATAAGGAAAGTACAATAAACAGAATGAAATATCACACATAAGTCTCTGTATAAATCAACATGAAAAAATATCTGAAAAGGAAAAAGCAAATTACAAAATAAGAAGTGCAGTGCGCCCATTGTCAAATATTTTTTTCTAAACTATGTGGTAGTATTTTTGCAAATATTATTGTTTTTGTAATATAAAAACAAAATTAATATTAATGTTCAAAACATATTTACTGAATCACTTTGAGGTTGATTTGTATAAATAATTTCAGCAAATAAAATGTTTAATGAAAAACTGTGGTATACAATGTACTTGTCTGAAGAAAAAGTCTTACAAGTTAAAGAACAAAGGTGTTTCTTCTAATTAACATAGGATTCAGAAAAACACTATTTATTACTACCAAAATAAAATGGATTTACTACGAAAAGTTCAAGTATCCAATGAAATCTTAAGAGGTGACCCAAAACTGTTCCTCAGTCATATTCAGAAAACCTAATATGTTTACTTGCTTGTTGAGTCTTTGCAAGTCTAATCTTTTCAGCTTTGGTGATTAACTGTGGAGAAAGAAATTAGAAATTATAAGGTATTGGATACACAAAACAAAAAGATAATTATGAATAAAAAAAGTTTCACAACTATAAGTTTGAATAAAATTTTTTTAAAAGAGGGAAAGGTAGACAAATGAGTTAAATTAAGCTTAGCCCAAATCAATTACAGAGAGAATGGTTTAGGATTGTGGTTTATTAAGTATAATAGATTTTAAACCTTAGAATTACGAAAACATTCCCACTTTCCTTCCACATCACTGAGAATTTTTCTTTTTTTTTTTTTTTTAAAGATTTTATTTCTTTATTTGAGAGAGAGGCAGTGAGAGAGCATGAGCGAGGAGAAGGTCAGAGGGAGAAGCAGACTCCCCGTCTGCTGGGAGCTGGGAGCCCGATGCGGGACTTGATCCCGGGTCTCCGGGATCATGACCTGAGCCGAAGGCAGTCGTCCAACCAACTGAGCCACCCAGGCGTCCCGAGAATTTTTCAATTAGAAACAGCCACTCCAAGGGCGCCTGGGTGGCTCAGTGGCTTAAAGCCTCTGCCTTAGGCTCGGGTCATGATCCCAGGGTCCTGGGATCGAGCCCCGCGTCGGTCTCTCTGCTCGCCAGGGAGCCTGCTTTCCCTTCTCTGTCTGCCTGCCTCTCTGCCCACTTGTGATCTCTGTCTGTCAAATAAATAAATAAAATCTCAAACAAACAAACAAAAAACCCCCAAAACAGAACAAAATAAAACAAACAAACAAAAACAACCTCCCCAAAACCCAGCCACTCCATGGTGGCAAATTTCAAGCTTTTAGGCCTGGAGGAAAAGAAGGCTCAGATGAGCCTGTCTAAAGATTGGTCAGAAAGAGTGTCTTTGGGGCACCTGGCTGGCTCAGTGGGTTAAAGCCTCTGCCTTAGGCTCAGGTCTTGATCCCAGGGTTCTAGGGTGGAGCCCCACATCTGGCTCTCTGCTCAGCAGGGAGCCTGCTTCCCCCTCTTTCTCTGCCTGCCTCTCTACCTACTTGTGATCTCTGTCTGTCAAATAAATAAATAAAAATCTTAAAAGAAGTACTTATTATTATACCCTTACATAAATACTTTAATATTTTATTTTCATTTTTAAAATTTTTAAAGAATGCTTTATTATCCAACTGAGTCACCGAGGCACCCAAAAAAAGATTTTATTTTTAAGCAATTTCTCCAATCTTAAAAAAAAATAAAAAGATTCTAGTTAAGTACTCACTAGAGTTTCATTCAAGTGTTTGGTGACTGTGGCCACTGGCAGGAAGTCACTTTTATTTATTTAATTTTTTAGCTGATTAAACTAAGAGCCTACTGATCCGAGAAGTGAGTCAAAATATAAGTTATTTATAACTCTGTTCACAGACTTAGTGAATTCTGTCTTTACCTGCTGAATATCTGACCACTGATAATTTGTACAGAAAAGACCTTGGTGATAAAAACATATCAAATTTGCTTTATAAGACAAATGAGAAAAGATTCACTTTGTCTCCGGTAGCTGTTAGCTAATTTTACTAATGTGCTCAGAGTGATAGGAAAGACTACAAAGGCTTGGTTTAGCAAGAATGAGTGAGACCCTATCTGGCACATATTTCCTTCATCTTACTGATCTTTTGTGAGAATCCACATTTGATTTTTACATGAAAAATACCTTATGTAAAAACTACCTTCTTCCTTCACCTACTCGTGTTTTTGTCTTTTAATTCTGTATAAACTGATTGGGGCTTAGGAAACTGTCCCCAGTCTCTCCTGCATCATAAGGTGAAAATTAAGAAGCAGAATTTATTACCATTGCTTTTCGTTAATTCAATTTTGGACCAAGTAATGTAACATTACTGTGGAAATGTAAAGCTGTCATATGAGAAAAGTGATAATGTCATACTTTTGGCTGCTAAATTTTTTTCTAAATATTTAACTTCCTTTAATAAGGTGCTTACTCCCAGTATTCTTCCTTCTCTTCAAGGCTTCTGCAGTTTCTGCTGCCTGTGCCTGGAAAGCTGTGCCTTTGAAGTCTCCTGCTTGCTTGCTCCAGTTTCCTAAGGTTTGTCTTAATGTCACTTTCAGAGAACTTCCCAGACAACCTCACCTTTTAGAAAGCTATCTCATGATACCCTTTAATTTGATTATTCTACACAGCACCTGTCATCACCTGACCTAAACTGGTCATATGTAAAGTTCATGAAACCAGTGCATTTTGCTACTGTTGGCTCTATCTCCAGTTCCTAGAACAGTGGGCAATAAAAATGAGCAATCAAAAAATATTAATTAAATGAATTATCAAAAAAGTCAATTGACATACTAATTGTTTCCTCTGAAAAGTCCTGTACAATACCCACTTTGTGTAGTACCTTATTTTCAAGTTGTGATAGAAGCCAACTAGCTACTTTCATAGTTTCAACTAGGATCCTGTACTATTTATGAAACAAATCATGCTAAGAAAAAGCTTGGTGGTACAACAGATAAATGAGATCAGTAAACAACTTTCCAACTGAGTAACAGAGCTACACATTATGTTCCAACCCAATTTATAAAACTCCCTAGTCAGTGTTTATTTCCTGGCCTTGAATTTAGTTTATGGAGGTCAGATCTTTCAGGGAAACAAAATGACTAATTACTACTTTTAAAAACATATACAACGTAAATGAAACTTCACACCAATTAGAAGGATAACTATTATTTAACAAAATGATTTCATTTTAGTTGTGAGCGCTGGATCAATGATTTTAACATTGAAATAATCTCAAGCCGGCTTTGAAATTAACACCCCATAGACCTGAAAGAGTCTTTGGGGCGGGGCGTGGGGATGTGTGAGAGAGACAAGGCCTTCCCACCTCTCAGCAAATTGTCTGTATTCATGTAAACAGACTTAACAAAGACCATTAGGAAACCTCCCCCCTAGTAATCTTATATTCCAGTGAATCCTAGGCAATGCAAGGCTGATGAAAAAGCACTAGATTTTTATTTAATAAAACAAGTAGAATTAGAATCCTAAATTAACAAACCTAAAATATAGGAAGTATGATTTTAAGTGCTAATGATTCATAGAAGAATGCATAACTTTTCATATTTTTATCTCATAATAAGAATTTTAAAATTTTGGTAATAGTTATTAGTTTTTATGTGTCCTAATTTGTCCTAAGTAGTTGCAGATGTACTAATCTTTACACATATAATAATTTGTTTTATTTATTTGTTTTAAAAAATATTTGTCAGAGAGAGTGAGAGAGCGCTAGAGCGTGTGCGCACACGCACGCACAAGCAGGCAGAGTGGCAGGCAGAGGCAGAGAGAGAAGCAGGCTCCCCACTGACCAAGGAGCCTTATGTGGGACTGGATCCCAGGACCCTAGGATCATGACCTGAGCTGAAGGCAGCAGCTCAACAGACTGAGCCACCCAGGCATACCCTAATAATTTGTTTTAAAAGAATAAACCTGACAGCTCACAAGCAACAGTAGTATGATAAATTACTGTCATTTAAAACAAAATTACCGAGAGTTTTGCTTCAAATTATTTAATGCATTTAAGTTTGTTTCACTTCTTGAGTATTCTAGAGAAAAAGGAATAAAGCTTATCATTGCTATAGCAAACCTTATGCATAAAGTTTCAATATTATCTGTGGAGGATCATAACTTTAAAAACTACACTCTCGGGCCTCCTGGATGGCTCAGTGGGTTAAAGCCTCTGTCTTCAGCTCAGGTCATCATCCCAGGGTCCTGGGATAGAGCTCCACATCGGGATCTCTGCTCCGGGGGAGTCTGCTTTCCCCTCCCTCTCTCTACCTGCCTTTTTGCCTACTTGTGATCTCTGTCTGTCAAATATATAAATAAAATCTTAAAAACAAAACCCTACACTCTCAAATACATTGTGTTTTACCATTAAGACAATCTTTAAATAATAATTTACAACTATACTACAAAACACAGCAGCTAGAAATTTTGTTTAAATTGCTGGGGCGCCTGGGTGGCTCAGTGGGTTAAAGCCTCTGTCTTCCACTCAGGTCATGATCCCAGGGTCCTGGAATCGAGCCCCACATCGGGCTCTCTGCTTGGCAGGGAGCCTGCCTCCCCCTCTCTGCCTGCCTCTCTGCCTGCTTGTGATCTCTGTCTGTCAAATAAATAAATAAAAAATCTTAAAAAAAATATCAAATTGCCACCACTGTTATAATAAAGAAAGGAAAACAAGAAGACTCTAAATTATGTACCCTTATGGGTAAAATAACTCTAATTTCATGTATTTCAAAATCCAGAAAAACAAGTATTCTCTCACAATCTCTCACATATAAATCATTATTGTGTTTAGCAAAACCAAAGTTATTTTAAGGCTATACTTTCAGAGAACATTCAACTGAATGTTGAACTTAGGCTACCGAAAAATGACAATGACAACAAAAACCAAAAAATGAATTACCTTCTCAGTGCCTCTTTTTTTTTCACGAGGCTGATTAAGTTTTGCCTGCCTATCTACCAAAATCTTCTGCCAATACCTCTGCTCATGGTCACCTTAAAAACAAACAAAAACAATCATCACTGATATATATGAAGAAACATATTCAAGGCACTAATCACATTTCAGTAAAAAATCTGTAATTGCCTGATTATATTTAATACCACTTTATGCAAATTAGAATATGAAAATTAAATCAATTTTCCTAGGAAACTCAGAAAATATAATAAATCACCCTTCAAAAAAAATTACTTAAAAAGAAGATTCTATGAGTTTTTACCAGAAAGGATCTCGAGGTTCCAGCAGTGTTTCTTTTTAATTTCTGTATATGCGTTTATTACAGCTTGAGCATCCTCAGGAGTTTTAAATCTAGCGTGGCACTCTGTATCCCCTTCTAGCAAATCAACATAAACAACTTCTGAGATTGATGCCAATGTATCCTGCATTAGAATTTAGAAAGACTTTAAATAAATAATAAAAATGTTTCACAATAATCCTAAAATTATTCCCATGGTTGTGCTAGAATGTAATATATAAGTCAGCCATATACAATTTAAAATGAGTAACTACCCTACATTAAACATTTTTTCTAAATTATATACAAATATTTTCTTTTAATGATTTTTTAAATTTTTAACGAATCTCTACTCCTCCACATGGGGCTTGAACTCAAATCCCTAAGATCAACAGTCGTACACTCCACTGACTGAGCCAGCCAGGCACCCGTAAAATACACATAGATACTCTTAAAAACTGATTTGAACAAAATTGGGAACTCTAATCATAACTTACTTTTAATTAAGCACAATCCTAAAATATTAACTAGAATGGGAACACTGCACAAGGACAACATATTTGTAGAGTATCAAGTAATTTCTGCCAATCCCTAAACAAAAAGAGGTTTCAAGTCTTGGTGTAGTTACAGTAATGAATAGAATCAAAAAACAAAAA
Organism: Mellivora capensis; assembly: GCA_004024625.1. Classification (NCBI taxonomy): domain Eukaryota; kingdom Metazoa; phylum Chordata; class Mammalia; order Carnivora; family Mustelidae; genus Mellivora; species Mellivora capensis. The sequence continues at coordinate 7,618 of PISX010016243.1, forward strand.
ACCCACAATAGATTGGTGGTCAAGGTGTTTACACTCATCTGTACAAAATCACTCATGACCTAAAATATATGAAATAAACATTCAACTTTTTCGAATTCACAAAAAAAACCCAACTTTCCTGGGAACCTACAAAATTCCTAGGTTCCGGAGCAGATGTATGGTAATATCGCTCAAAAGCTCATACTTTCTGATGAAATACCTAACAGGTCTCCTCTGAACTAGTAGTCAGGCAGCAAGGAATAGTTCTACCTATAATGCCTGCTGTGAGGGCAAATTAACAAGATTCCTGCATTTCTAATCATTTTTTCCCCAGCACGTTCTGAGGGGTAAACAATGCAATTATGCAGGAATGTTACATTAAGTCTTCATTCATCAACTTCCATTCAGAAAGCTAAAGAAATTACTGGAGGTTTCCAGCTTAAAAAAAAGTGGTTTTTACCCGTCTGGCTTCCTTTCCTTTTGACGCAAATTTCAAGCTACAAGGAATTTAGATTACTTTCATATATTGGTTTTTAAAGTCTGAATTACAGAAAAACAGGAGCAATATGTGAAAATATTATTTGATCAAAAAAATAGAAAAGTTTATTAGTAATAAAGAAGAAGCAGTAAAAACCTACAAAGCCAGGGACTAAGTCTTAACTCATCCCTACTATTAGCATACTGCCCATCAAAATAGGCACATAATAAATGATTGCTAACCTAATGAAAAAATAAGATAACTGGAGAGAAATATACTTGCCAATTCTTCCCATTTTTAAAAATACTTATATACCTGTAGTATATAGGTATTCTAAAAATACCTATATACTTTAGTACTCAATTTAAACAGAACCCAAGACAAATAACTGGTATCAAGTTGATGAAATCTGAATGTGTTAAGCGGTAATAATAAGTTCTGTAACTGATTTATCAGATAGATTACTATAATTCAAAAGGTTTTTATGATATATACATTATAACTTTGGCTAATCTCTGGACTAAAAACCCTTCTTTAAAAGACAAATTAGCCTGGTAATTACAAGGGCAAGTCAGACAGCAGTAATCACCATGTAATCCGTTTTTGTTCCAGGAAAATGTACGCAACTGCTAACCTGATTTTATGATTTTGATGATAATAAATGAAGAATGTATTGATATACTATTTAGATAATAAAAATGTCTTTGATGAATATAAAGTCTATGACAATTATTCCATATAGCAAACTGCCTAATTTTACTTTTAAATCTTTTGCAACTTCACTAACCACAGCATCATTTACATCCTCAATTTTTAACTCTTCTGACCTGAAATTCTATATTGCTACCATACTCTGAAATTCAAGTTGGTAATACCAACTTGGGATTTGCCAAATCCCTCATCAATATTGTAAACAGAAACTAAATTTATGTGTTAGTGATAGGTACAGGATATTACAGGATAGAAACAGGATTCCAGATAAAGAGTGTTCCCAAGATAATTACAGTGAGCAACCTCATTTATGCAAGTAAAAACTGTGACTGGTAAGAGTCTATGTAAAATGTAAACATACTACATGATGATGCATGTCAGTGTAACAATTTCAAATATATCTGCTATATGCCAAAGGACATTTTACACAGAATTTGTCAATAAGAAGAAAATACTGTGTTTGTACAGGAAGGTTTTAAAAAATAAAATACAGAGGTAAAAAAAGTTTGCAGAGCAGTAGATATAATAATTTGTAAATTACGTGAAACTTTGCATATGTATGCAAAATTCTTGTAGCTTTTCAATGTATTTTAACTCTCCTGTAACTGTTTCACATTTTTACAACAGCAAAGACTGAAAGTAATAACAACATTTAAAAAAATAAAATTAAGAAACGTTCCATTCTCCAGAAAAATCCTGCATTTCTCCCAGGAAAAAATTTCAATTTCCAAGAAGACTAATGGACAAAAAGAGTTTATGTTAAGTTAAAAATAAGCATGTTAACTCTTTTATACGAAAATAGTTCTAACTTTTTTTAGATCACAAAATCTTTCAGGACCTACTGAAAGCTAAGAGCTCTAATGAAAACAAATTACAAACTCTTTAGTTTGCTACAAAAATCAAACAATAGCAGATGATTAAAAGTCCAAAATAATTTCAGATGAACTGTAATGTTGAACAAATCTTTAAAAGGTTTGGCAGGAAGTATTTTCTAAAACCCTTTTCTCTGAAAACAGACAGTGTCCCCTAACGAAATAATATTATGGCAGCATCCTACTATTTTTATTCTTTTAAGTTATAATGTCCACAGTAAGGATCGCTCATTCAACTACACAACAGTAAACCATTAAGGGCACCAAGAAAAATAAGCACAAAGTGCAGTTCTAGAGAAGGATGTTTCAAGTGTACTCATTGCAAATCTAATCCACTGAAGAATTTCAATTTCAGACTTCAGATTTTGCTTCAAGTCAAACACAAGAGTTACTGGGGAATCAAATCCTACAAGTATTATTCCGCACAGGAATAAATTCTATTTTGATTTGCTTTGTTTTCTATAATGCAAAACATTTTCACAGGCGTAAATTTTAAAGAGGAAAGAACAACAACTACCCTTGACACACAAAAGCATTACCCTGACTTGTTTCCTGCCAGGTAGAGTCTCAGTGCTAATGATCTTCACAATCACGCCACTCACAAACTGTGGTCCTGCTGCATTAACCTTTTCCTGAGGACAACCCTCTTCACTGTTTGCTGTTGATTTGAAAAGGAAAGACCAGAAATAAGCCTCCTATACTTAATTTAATATTTAGTATGCCCACTTGAAAACAGCAATGATTTCTTAAGCTGATTTAAATAATTTAAATTTACTTAATTTAAATTTAACTGTAAAGTAATTAGGGTAATTGCCCTATTGCTTATTGCAGATTACCATGAAATAAAATACCAAAACTTTTATCACTCTAATTGCAAAGTGCTGTTAGAGGAACACTTGTAAAACCCTAAACAAACAAACAAATAAACCCGGCCACCTTTCCTTTAACTGAATAAAGTACTTTACTTTATAAAGAAATAAAAAGAGAATACATAAAATAATCTATAAACATTATGATTAAAATGTGAAAATTTGTATTTTCAACTTATAAGCATTCAAAATATATCTTAGTATGTTAGGATAAAATTACAGGATGAGAAATTACAATTTTTGTTGCTACAAACTAGCTCAATTCATAAACTAGGTACTCATTACTAAATCTGATTAAGAATGCAAATTTAAATCATTAAAAAAGATTTTTAGTCATCTCCACACATGTAGGTCTCAAACACATGACCCTGAGATCAAGCGTGACATGCTCTTGTGGGCCAGCCAGGGGACCCAAAAAAACAGATTTTATAACAACCATTTCAAATATTCTTATGAAAAGCTTAAACAGCACATTTGGACACTATGACAAATCGGTAATTATTCTAATAATTACCATTGTATATTTAAGTTTAAAAAAATTAAGATTTAGCCTATAATAAATCAGAATTAGTATGTTAGTATATAAATGCAACATAATGCTACAAAAACTATCATAGCGCTGGTTTACTTTTTTCATTTTTTATCTCAGATGTAGTAGGTACTCCGTTTGTTTCCATTTTTGACTCCAACTTTATCTGGGATATTGTTTTTTTTAAGGAAGCCATGCTGGCCTTTTGCAGTGCTAAATACTCTTTTTTCAAATCCATCCATTCACTCCTGTAATGAAAAGAATGTACTTTTGAAGTAGTGAACAGAGATGAGCAAATAAAAATATCTAAATATATATTCACACTGTCTTGTAACTACTCCTTCTAACTTTTCCTTCTTTAAACACATACATTCAAATTACTTCTTCAGTTGCCAGTGATCCAGGAAATATGAAAAGTGGAGTTTCCCCTGATCCAACATTCAGATTAAATGTTTTAAATTTGGCAATTTTAATTCTTGAATATGCTTCAAATGTTTTTATTTATGAAAATAAAAGCTTTGAATTAATTAAATAGTAACAATTTGTCATCTCAGAGGGAATAATGGCTGATTATAATTTAAAGATTATTTGTTAAACTGGTTCCAATTTGAGAGATAACATTCCTTAGTATTTACTTGAATCAAAAGGAATTTCTAAGAAGAAAAAAACACCGCATGGAAGCATTTTATTTATTTACATACATTTAACATGTAGATGTTTCTTCAAACAGCTAGAGCTCCTCTAGATAGAAACACAATGCCTCTCCAGGCTCCACAGGAGCACTCATTGTTACTCTAATCTATGCCATCAAACAAGCAGATAGGGGATTTTTTTTTTTTTTAAAAGAGGAGGATATCTTGTGGTAATGGTCTTAGCAGTTATTATTGACATCTGTATACTTCAAAAAAAAAAAAAAAAAAAAGGTACCCAGACCCACCCAGGATCATACATTCCCTGAGAGCTGATACATTAGAATAACAAAAACCTCTTGTAATGATTCTCTGAGATAAAAAGGCAAAAGGAATTCAGCAGTTAAGAATAGTATAAATACAAGTGCCCAAAGTCCTTGCCTTTTAACCTTCAAGAGGATAGATGCGGCCAGAGTACGAGTCTGGAAAACTAGGAAAAATTTTCCTCTCAAAGGTATAGGATTTTACATTTTCTTTTTTCTTACCTTGGCTTTCATCTCTTCATTGAATTGGACTCCCTTTAACTTTAACATGGAAATACTTTTACTTTTAAAATAGTAAGTGCTTCCATGTTTTAGTAGAAGTGAACCCAAATTATTCCTCCGAATGTAATATAGCCAGTTGGTTAATTTATAGAGCCCAAGGGGATTCCCCTCTGCTTTAACATGGGGGTACATGCTGTGTAAAACAAAAAGTAAGTGCTTCCATGTTTCAGTGGAGGTGTCTCCAAATGGACACAATTTTATTTTAAAACTTACTTTACAGGTTCAGGATTCACATTTTTTTCAAGACTGGGCTCCCCACCACTTAAACGTGGATGTACTTGCTTTGAAACTAAAAAAGTAAGTGCTTCCATGTTTTAGTGATGGTAAGTCTTACTTTTACATTTTTAAGAAGTATTTAGGAAAGTCTCATAATCTTGCCTGTCTGGGTATATTTTAAACTGTTTAAATCTGTTAAGGAATGCCCTCTACTTTAACATGGAGACACTTGCTGTGACATGGTAAAAATAAGTGCTTCCATGTTTTAGTGTGGTGGTTCCTTTTTAATCCTCAATTGCGTTGAAAGTATAATCTGCAGATCTTGGCTACATGCCATGACTGTTGCTAATATGCAACTCTGTTCAATACATACTGGAATTGCACTTTAGCAATGGTGATGGAGAACGTCAATTTTCAACAGAACTGTAATCTCCTTACTTTGAAAGGACTCTTAATGGTATAACCTCTTCTCCCATTTTGTGCCTCTCTTTGTGTTTCTTCTTATGCTTCCTTTTTGCTTTTAAAAGGGATCCATCTTTTGCATCTCCAGTATCCTTTTCCTCTTCAGTAGAGACTTCCAAGTCTTAAAAATTATCAAAAAAAAACAGACATAAGTTTTAAGTTTAAAGAAAACAACTTTTCTTTATCATTTACCTTACTGCCTCTGATACCTTTGTTCTCTTTGGAAATTTCTGTATCTTTTTTAATGTTGTCCTTCTGGGTTGTTTTCTTTACTTTTGGCTTGGGAGCTGGGTATTCTGCTTCAGAGATACTTCTCTTCCTCTTCCCTGTTCTGACTACAGGTAAGCCGGAAACTTCCTGTCTTTCCCGTTTTTTCTTTTTTTTTGAGGGCGGCTTTTGAGGTTCAATTATCTCTACTTCTGATCCCTCAGACGTTGTCCTCGATCTTTTCATTTTACCATCGCTCTCCTTAGTTGTGTCCATATTTGACTCTTTGGTCTGCATATTGTCTTCCTTCTTCATTCGGCCTTTCTTCTTCTTCTTCTTTTTCTTTTCTTCTGTAATAATATTGTCATTACTTTTTATTTTCCTACAAGTACATTTACTTATTTACTTAAATATTAAATTTAATTACCTGATACGCTAAGCCCAGGAATGGGCTTATTTTTTACTGTCTTAGGAAATACACCCGGTTTTCTTGGAGCTTCTTCTGGTGGGTTGTTAAGAAACTGAAAAATCAATACATTAAAAGACATTTAGTTTTGTTAGTATTTAAAGCAATTGCTAATTTTTTTGCCTTTCTTTTTTAGGTTCTGGACCTACCTCAATAGCTTTTGCTGCTTGTTCTTTTGTTTCAAATTCCACAAAGGCAAATCCCTTTGGATCTCCAGTAGATTTATAATGTGGTATGCTTATATAAACAACATTGCCGCATTTCCCAAATACTCTTTCAATCCAGCTGTGATTAACATTTTTGGGAAGTAATTCCTGTAGTAGTCAATAAATTTTTTTTACTCATAATATAAAAATGGTTGTCATTTGTGATTGCTAGCTTTGAGCTTTTCTTAAATGACTTACCACATACACTGTCCGTTCATCCTCATCCTTTGGTCGTTCACCCAGTGGCTTTTTTCTCCTTATTCTGGTGCCTTCTAAGTCCAGCTTTTAAATGAGTAAGAGGTTAATAATAAAGTAATATATTGATAAAATAGGTCTAACAATTCTTTACCTCTTTTTACAACAGATGGAACAATTCTTACCTCTACAACAGATGAACTTTTTAGTGCTCTGGCTATTAACTTTCCATCTGTGGTCAATTTTTTCATTTTGTTGAAAGACACGAGGAGTGATATATCAACATCTAACAAAAGTTAACAGAATAAATATAAGCAACTACTAAACTGGAGGTCAAATGCATTTATGTAATTAAAACTGCTCAGTTTTAACTGAAAATTAAAGCCACAAGGTTTCAAATTTAACTCATTATATTCAGGAGTGTAAAAAACCAAGAGGCAGGGGCGCCTGGGTTAAAGCCTCTGCCTTCCAGGGTCCTGGGATTGAGCCCCACAGGCTCTCTGCTCAGAGGGGAGCCTGCTCCCTCCTCTCTGCCTACTTTTAATCTTTGTCAAATAATCTTTTTAAAAAAAAACCTGCCTCTCTAGATATGTTTTTGGGTTTGAACAATTTTAAAAGATTTTATTTGTTTGCAGAGAGAGTGAGTGGCAGAGTGGCAGCAGAGCCACTGAGCCACCCAGGTGTCCCTGAACACTTTTTTTAAAGTAGTAACCTCGACCTAGCATTGTCACGTGCTATACCTGAGCTTGCCAGGAGCTCCATCACAAACTTTAGAAGAAATTACTGTTTTAACGCTAAACTGAGCTTATTTTCACGTGGAAATATGTACAAAATAACCAAACCAGTTCCACTGTATACAGTGAAGTAAGTAAACTTACAACCATCTCTGGACTTCTCTATTTGTTCTCGAAGAAATCTATCCTTGTGAAGATTTGCATCTCCAAACCAGAAGTCCACTTGCTTAGCAATATCTGCAAGCACTTGCTTAACTCGTGACCGTTTCTTTTTTTCTACTTCTTTTTTCTTTTCAGTACTTCCTTCCATTGATTTCTCTTGATTTCCACTTTCAGTTTCCATTCCTGTTAATTGAAAAAAGAAAAGCAAATATTTAAGTTCCAAGTGATAATTCAGATTAGCATTTAAATTGCCTGAAGGGTCAACAAAGTTGGCTGGCTGAGGGCAAAGTCTGGGGTAACACTTGGAATTAGCTGTGGTTTGTTTTTACTTTTTTAACCTCATACATCATAAAGCATAGCTTTACTTTTAATGCACTTTATTCTGCAGGAATTGGGTATAAAAATCTCTACGTATTTCTCACCAAACTACAGTTATAATGTTTTATTTCCTGGACAGCAATTCCCAAGCCCTTCCTTCCTTGTGTCACTTTGCACGCCTCTTTGTTCCTTCAGCTCCAGCTATACTGGTCTTTGGCTTTTTCCTAAAATTCGGCTGGCAAATCTTCAACTGAGGGCCTTCTGGATTTGCTGTTTTCAAACACTTATGCCTAAATAACATGGCTTACTCCCTCACTTGCTGACGTCTTATTCAGGTGTCACCTCAATGAAGTCTCCTACCATAGCCATATTTAAAACTGCAAATTTCCAGACAAACTGATACTCTATCTCCCTTGCCTTATTTTTTTTCCCAATTATACAATTTTATTCTTTTTCCTTCCTAGAATTTAGCATTAATGAAATCAGGTTTTGTTTACTGATGCATTCCCGTTCCCTGGCACGGAAGAATCACTCAAAAATTTATTGAATAATTGTGTCATCTTAATTGCATTGCTAGAGGTACATACACAAAAATAAGCAAATAAGCAAAGGCTTAACATAGGGCGTGGGATGGTGCAGGCCTGTCTGAGAAAAATGCCTAAACATGGTTTTCCATACTGTATTTCCCAGGCTCCCATGATAGGTATTCTTGGACATAGGAGAGTTAAGATGTACAGGGAGAGTTTTTTCCGACTCTTTTGTTGCACCCCGGTGGGAGCCACTCTTGGTTGGTATGCAGGCCTTGGACCTAGGCAACAAGAATGACACTGGGGATAGGTGGGAAACAGGGGCTAAGGCTTTTACATACAACACTTTGGCCTTTATCACACATGCTGTTATGGGTAAGGGGGGAAAAAGTAGATTTAGATTAATTGTGGAGTTTGGATAAGTGCTGGGTCTGGGACTCCAGATGAGATGAAGATGCCATCCCTATTATCTCTTCTGCCTTGTATCGTCCTTCTTCTGCCCCCTCCTTTTTTTTTTTTTTTTTTAAGATTTTATTTATTTATTTGTGATATTCGTCAAAGAGAGAGAGTGCGCATACACACAAGCAGGGAGAACGGGCAGGCAGAAGTAGAAGCAGGCTCTCAGCTGAGCAAGGAGCCTGATGTGGAACTTGATTCCAGGACTCTGGGATCATGACCAGAGCAGAAGGCCATCCCTGGACCCATTGAACCACCCAGGGGTCCCTGCCTTGTATCTTTCTTTAACACTCAATACACATAATACTGTGTATTGTATTTGTATCTGTTTGTATCTGTTCACCCTGTCAGAATCAGTTACTCCAGCAGCAACTCTGCAGAGAGCAACAAATAGAAAATGTGTTTCAAAGCAACATCCAGTTAAGCAAGTACAAAGCCATTAATGCATTTTACTGCAAATCTTCAACTAAACATGCATTGTCACCAAAATCAACCAAAGAGTATTTTGGCACTTTTAAAACAGGCTGCAGTAGATTAACCAAGTGCCAATTTTGAAAATATGCAAGTAAAGACGTATTTATCGAGATGCATATAAAATGGAGCTACTCATCTGAATTAATCACTCAAAAAAACAATTAGGTGTCATTTAGTGCTGAATAACCACATTCCTCATCCCATATTCTCCCTTTAACCCATCCTGTCAGACTTCCCTTTCTAACATTCTAGGGAAACTGAAAACAGTGTTCTCCACTATTGGACCTCTCAGCAGCATCTGCAGTTAAACTCCCTCCTTGAAAACATTTTCATTTGGCTTCCAGGAGAGTTCCCCTCCTCAATTTCCTTTTCTGGACCACTCTACTTTGCTCTACCCTTATAAGCTCCCCACAATTGCATTCAGTCCTGGGCTCCCTTATCTCCACAAATACCTTTTCTGAGAGTCTCCGGCTTTAAGCTCTTCAGCTACATGCTGATGTTTCATGAATCTGTATTTCCCAGTGCTGAGTTCTCCCATTAGCTCCCCCCATTCCAATACTCAATTGTCCATTTGACATCTCCACTTATTTACCTTAAGTATTTCTTTTATAAGAAAATGACAAAATTGAACTCTCAAATTTTAACAAAGTATTTTTGCCTTGTTGTCCCCATCTCAGAACACACCAATCACAATATTGCTGAGCCAAAAATTCTGAAATCCTTTCCCTCATATGCCACAAGAAATCCAGGAGCACTTTTGTTAGCTCTACATTTATAAAATATATTCTGAATAAGAATACTTTTTATTTCTTTTATTACAACCTCTTGGTCCACACTATTATTGTGTCTTGCCTGAACTACTGCAAGAACAGTGTAACTTGTGCTTGTGTCTACTCTTCTTCCATTATCATCAATTCTCCAGATAGTAGTCAGAATAATCATTAAATATATAAATCAGAGCATGTCAATCTCTGGGACAAAAGTCCTTCAAAGGTTTCTTATCATACTCAAAATCCAAGTTCCTACTCTGGTCTATTCGGCACTATACGATCTGGCCTTACAATTCTTCCCAACAGGCTCACTCTAACTATGATATACCATTCCTTAAATATGCTAAGGCCATTCCCATTTCAAGGCCTTCACTTTCGCTGTTCTCCTTACCTTCTCCACTACATCTGTAGGGATTACTTCTCTGTTCATTTAGGTCTCTATAAATTCAGGTCATTTTCTCAAAGAGGCCTTTCTTTCACTCAATCTAAAACATTTCTGCCCTGACAATCTTAACCCTACCCATTCTGTCACTACTTTGTATCCTTGTATCCTCTTGTTGTTACCCGTAATTACAATTTTACTGTCTAATACACTAGAATGCAAAAACTATGAAGGCAAGTACCTTGATCACAACCTTGATCACAACCGAAACATTTTGTTAAATAATATATTTAAAAGGATCTCATACTGCAAAGGGTTATGCATTTCAAGTTTTTTTTTTGAGATTTTATATCTTCATTTGAGAGAGAGAAAGAGTACACAAGTAGGGGGGAGGGGCAGAGAGAGAAGCAGACTCCCTGCTGAGCCCTTGGCCCCACATGGGGCTTGTTCCCAGATGGAGGTTCATGACCTGAGCAGAAGGCTGACCATCTGAGCCACCTAGGCACCCCAGCATTTCAAGTTCTTTCGAAAGAGGTAGGTTTATGAATAAAATAAAATGGAAGCTACAAATTATCAATACAGCAAGATCCAGCGCTAACTTTTCCTTTTGCAAAAACTCCAAATCATAAAGGACAGACTACCAGCTTTCCAATTTCTTTCCTTGTTAGAACCACAATCTAAGGAAATAGATGACGGAACTGTAGAAGTGCAGAAAGTAAAAATTTTCCTGAAATCAGATTTTTTCATCATTCTCATCTCAGAGACTTTCCTTCATACCCTCACCTAAGGATTATTTTTGTGGCTTGGAAAATTAAGTTCTAAAACTCTTGCCTTGTCAAATAAATAAATAAAAATCTCAAAAAAAAAAAAAAAAAAAAAGAAAAAGAAAAAAAGTAGGGGCACCTGAGTGGCTCAGTGGGTTAAAGCCTCTGCTTTCGGCTCAGGTCATGATCCCAGAGTCCTGGGATAGAGCCCTGCATCGGGCTCTCTGCTCAGCAGGGAGCCTGCTTCCTCCTCTCTCTCTGCCTGGCTCTCTGCCTACTTGTGATCTCTGTCAAATAAATAAATAAAAATCTTAAAACTCTTGCCTAGTGTACCTAACATGTTCACAATGTGTGATTTTAAGAAATATATTCTGTAGATAATCAAATATACCTTCATACATATATAAGAGGAAGATATTAACACAAAGCAACAAGATATGGCACAATTTAACTTTCCAATGCAAAGGCTGTGGGGGGGTGGGGGGTCAGGAAGTTACTTTTGTTAGTCAAGATCCTCTAAGTCTACTTTCTCACACACTTGATAAAATGTAACATTATTACCATTTTATCATTTATCAATCTGTCACTAAGTCCTACCAATTCAACTTCTGGAATGGCTTTTATCTCCTTCCAATATTTTCCACGACTGTCACTATAATATGGGAACAGTTTATAAACACTTCTAGAGGTCGTTTATCCTCCTCATAAGCTGTGTAACTTGTCTAAAACACAGGTCTAATTTTATGATTTTAATGTTAAAACTTTCAAGATTAAAAATTCCTTAACACCTATTTATAACATAATATGTAAGTCTAAAAAACAGAATAAGGACATCTAATTGGCTTTTAAACAAGGGCTTTATTATTTATTTATTTATTTTCTAAAGATCTTATTTATTTATTTGATGGAGAGAGATCTCGAGTAGGAAGAGCAGCAGGGGGTGGGGAGAAGCAGGCTCCTGGGGTCCCCGCTGAGCAGAGCGCTCAAAGCCAGTCCTATCCTAGGACCTGAGCTGAAGGCACAGACTCAACCCACTGAGCCACCCAGGCGCCCCTAAACAGGGGCTTTATTTTTTTATTTTTTTATTTGTCCGAGAGAGAGCGAGAGAGCGAGCACAGGCAGGCAGAGGCAGAGGGAGAAGCGGGCTCCCTGCCGAGCAAGAAGCCCGATGTGGGACTCGATCCCAGGAGGCTGGGATCATGACCTGAGCCGAAGGCAGCCGCTTAACTGACTGAGCCACCCAGGTGTCCCTAAACAGGGGCTTTAAAGAAACAATAAAAGTACTGTGTAAAAATGCCAGTTACTTTACATATGTAGTTTTAAATCCTCACAATTACAATTAGGTGGTGTCTTCCAACCTTTTTTTTTTTTTTTTTTTTTTTACAGAGGCTTAAAGATTAAGTGAAGTGGACAAAACTAGCTGTGTTAAAAACAAGCTCAGGTAAGCAAACAAACTCTGGTAAGTTTGACTCCCTCATATTTGCCTACCTTTTAGTAGAACCTTTTACAGCCTGTAATGATGTATTCTATGTTCTGACTCAGATATTCTTAACCTAAAGTCCATGGAATTTTGGGTGAGTTTCAAACATTCCTGTGAATTCTGTGAAACCGTTAAAAGATAAATTTTAAACAAAAGCATTTAAATATAAATGATTTAAAATGAATACATGTCAGATATTTTATTTAAGTAATCAATCATGGAACTAGTTTAAGTGTTGCAAACTGGTTTGGGGAGGGGGCACTTAGTTTGCTCAGTCAGTAGAACATGAGACTCAGTCCCAGGGTGGTGAGTTCAAGACCCAAAATGGGTAGGGGCGCCTGCATGGCTCAGTGGGTTAAAGCCTCTGCTTTCAGCTCAGGTCATGATCCCAGGGTCATGGGATGGAGCCCCACATCGGGCTCTCTGCACAGCAGGGAGCCTGCTTCCCCTCCTCTCTCTCTCTGCCTGCCTCTCTGCCTACTTGTGATCTCTGTCTGTCAAATAAATAAATAAAATCTTAAAAAAAAAAAAGACCCAAAATGGGTGTGAGGCCTAGTTAAAATAATTAATAATTTAAAAAATATTCCATTAAAAAAACTATCAAGAACACTGAAAGAAATTCGTTAATAGGTGCAAAACTGGTTAGAGCAATAACTGCAAAATTAATTAAATAAATAATTAATTGCAAGACTACTTTCCATTATAATCATTTTCCACAACTTACACAAATATAAAGTAACTCAAAGACAATGAAAGAGATAACCTGGAAGAGTGCGCTAGACAAGATATCCAGTATTTCCTTTTTTGGCCGTTTCAAGGTGTTTCACAATTTCCCAACAAAATTACATGTAAAATGTCTTGACATGTGTATGCACCTTCCTGGGAAGCTCATCCGCAGCCTTCATCATTTTTAGAGGAAATGATGTGTCAAAAAACGTTAAATCATTGTTCTAGTCATGGCTGACCATTCAACGGTACCAGAACACCCTTGCCTGTATGCCTTTGCTTTTTTGAATTAGTCTTGTCTTAATTGCCTTAAAAACCCCTATTCAAGTTTCAAGGCCCACGTGAAATGGCATCTTACGTGGAGCTTTCCACCACCATGTCTCCCCTAATTTGTTTTTTTTTTTTTTTAAGATTTTATTTATTTATTTGTCAGAGAGAGAGAGAGAGAGCCAGAGAGCGAGCACAGGCAGACAGAGTGGCAGGCAGAGGCAGAGGGAGAAGCAGGCTCCCTGCCGAGCAAGGAGCCCGATGTGGGACTCGATCCCAGGGCGTTGGGATCACGACCTGAGCCGAAGACAGCGCTTAACCGACTGAGCCACCCAGGCGTCCCCCTAATTTGTTTCCTTATCCATTTTCCTTCAGGCACATTTTTTGGGGCGCTCAGTACACTCCACTTGACACTTAAAATTTGTTAGCTCCCTTCCGTACCTGGATTTTCGATTCTTTGATGACAAAAACTAGAATCCTGAAAAAGAAAATGACTAACTGTAAAACAAGTCCTCACATTCGCTATCTTTTGACCGCCAAGGCTCAGACCAACGAAGGCAATTTCACCCTGGCCTGCGGCCGACCTGGGCACCCATCGTTTCCCAAAGGGGCCGCCAAAAGCCGGGCGGGCCCCCAATCTCCCATCGCCGGACAATACGCGCCCCCAACCTCTGAAAACTGGAATTACAAGGGCTGCCAAAGGACTTCTGCGCGTGCGCATAAAGAACTAGGCAAAGCAAACACGGATTCGTGGGAGGGGACGAAGTAAAAGGGATGAAAGATGATAGAATGAACTGGGTTAAAAAGGATTCAGAGAAACTGAAACCTCAGTCAGCCTTTGGGACACTATTTACGGTCTACTTGAAACTTACTCGGTTCAATTCCCAAAATACGAGGCCGGTGATTCCGTCCTTCACCTTTGTCGCCTCCAGATCCTTACAGTCCTGATTTCCGCGTCATAGGGTGAGCGACACAGTTCTCCGGTACGCCTTGGAAAAAACGAGCACGGAGACTGTGCGTCCGTCGTTTACGTCACAGGCGTGAGCTGGCGCAGAGGGCGGTGCGTCGGATTACCCGGCTGGCCAAAGAGGCTCGCAGACAATGAAAAGTTTGATTGGCAGTTTAAAAACGCCGGTTCTGGTGGGCGGGCTGAGAGGTGGGTCCTGATCTGGTGTGGTCCCGGTTTAATGACGTCACAGACTTTCGCCGGGGAAATTGGAAAGTGGATTTTATGGACAGGTGAAGTCAGTTGTTTCCCCCGGCTGAGGGTGGTTAGGAAAAGGGATTTGAGCGAGAGGCGGCGTCGCAATTTAGGGCAAAAGGTTGAAAGAATCTATTCCGCCAGAAGCGGACCGTTGCTGGTGCTATATGGAACCAGGTTTGGATAATGACAGTCAAAGCCTGCTCGGAATCTCTGTTAAATTGGTGCCCTCGTCTTTACCGCTTTTCCCAGCCTCTGCTTTGCAGTTCCAGCGTAAGTGTAAAGACCAGAGAGGGTTTTGGTTTTTGCATTTAGGACTGATAGAGGGATAAGTCTCCTTGCCATTTGGTTACATATTATCATGGTAATTATTTCGGCAAATGAAATGTGGGCTTGTCTTATTTTGGATAAATGGCTTCTTAACAGGATCTTGGGTTGGAGACTCTGGAACTTTTAAATCTATGAACCGTTTAGAGATTCTAAAGGTCCTGCTTGTTCCCGGACAAAAAGACCAAAAACATCTCGTAGTTAAAAGGAAGAATGGCTCATATATTATTGAGAATACCGAATTTTATATAAGAATGTATAAAGCAACGTAAGGACGTATGGGGAATATATATGTTGGGGGGGTATGTGTGCATGTTTGTGGTTATATAATTACCACAGCAGCTGAGGTCTCCATACTGCCTTAAAAACTTTGTACATTAAACTTTCCCATGTTGGAGGTGGGTCAACAACACTTGATGTGGCTAGATGAAGACTTTCCGAAATTTTTTTTTTTATATTTGCACTTCATTTAAATACGTCTTTTGTTAGCTAATGCCGTTTTCCCTATTAAATGTAAAAAAAAAAAAAAAAGGGCTGTTGACTCTACTTCGAATGTAGGAATTAGGCCTCTTCTAAATACTTAAAAATGAAGTTAGCCCTTAAAAGCTAGTCTTTGTTTTGTTATGATCTAATTTACCACTTATGAGGGTATGGATCTTCACAATTCCTTTTAAATTGTAAGTCCTGAAGTATTATCTCTAATTTAGGAAAACAAAGGGGAATTTATCTTGTAGTTCCTAAATAGATTATAAGTAATCTTAAGTTAGTAAACACTGGATTACTCATCTGTATTTTGTGGTGATAATATCTACTCTTCAGGATTCTGAGATTGACAAATCTGTATATAATATAGTCCAATTTTTGTCTGACATACTAGGTACTCAATAAATAGTCATGTCATATTTGTGAGTAGGAGCACCAGAATTTAGACTACTTAGTTTTGGGTTTTTTTTTTTAAAGATTTTATTTATTTATTTGACAGAGATTATAAGTAGGCGGAGAGGCAGGCAGAGAGAGAGAGAGAGAGAGAGAGAGAGAGGAGGAAGCAGGCTCCCCGCTGAGCAGACAGCCCGATGCAGGGCTCGATTCCAGGACCCTAAGATCATGACCTGAGCGGAAGGCAGAGGCTTTAACCCACTGAGCCACCCAGGCACCCCTAGACTACTTAGTTTTAAAAATTTCTCCTTCATCATCTTCTTCTTCTTCTTTTTTTTTTTTTTTAAAGAAAACTCTATGCCCTTCATGGGGCTTGAACTCATGGCCTGGAAATCAAGAGTTGCATGCTCTGCAGACTGAGTCAGCCAGGGACCTCTAGGCTACTTAGTTTGAATTCTGAATCTGCCATTTACTTATTTTGTGCTCTTGAGCAAATTACTTACTATTATGTACCTTAGTTTCCTTTCTTGTAAAATAAATGTAAAAAATAGTATCTATACAATAAAGTTGTGAGCATTTAAAGCATGTTAAGTGTCCAGCATAAAGTTACACTGAATAAATGATAACTCTTATTAAAGAGATCTCATATCAATAACTGCCACATGCCAAGCACTGTGCTTACGCCATGTAGTCTCATACAGATGTAAAACGTCCAACACATTCAGTGTTGGGAGCAAGTTGCTCTAAAAGCAGTAGTGAATGATGTGTTTCTCTGGACCTTTGTTATTTTCTTGGCATTCATTAGGCATTTAGCAATTCCTCTGGGCTTGAGTAGAGGGATATGGGAGTTTTATCTCTGGAAGGCAGTGCCTCTCTCTGTAGGCCTGTGTCCTGTCCTGTGAACTATGTTATGGGTCAAGTATTCATACCTCATTTGCCTAATCCTTTATTTCTCCTATCTCAGCAACCAGTGCAATCTTTGTAAAACACAAGTCAGATTATGTAATCTTATTCTTAAAACTGTACCCTTCGCACTTTTATAAAGTTCATACAGCTCAGCATAGCATAGAAGCTCCTGTGACTCCTATTATTGCTCATGTTTTTCAGTCTTCTCTCTCACTGTTCACTGTCTTAAATGGACCCCTTAATTGTACTGAGTTCCTTGGTCATGTCTTGCTCTGTCTTTTACAGGCCCTTGTATATATTGATTCCTGTTTGGAAATACATTCCTGGCATCTTCTTTCAGTTATGGTTATTTCAGCTCATAGCTTAAATATTTATGTTCTTCCGGAAACCTTATTTGATGCCATAGACCCAGTTGGGTGCCCCTCCTGTGCTTATTTCTGACATGTTTTATTTTAATTACTGTTTATCAACCTGCTGTCCTGGAAATTCCTTGGTTAGAAATAGTATTTATTCATTTTAATACCTCAACCCAACAATGTCTAGCAAATACTAAAGCAAGTACTAAATAAATACATGTGAATTTATAAATAATATGTATGTGGTTTATCTTATATGTATGAAGAGGGAGTTGAATCCAGAATTGCAAATAATAGTTTTATTTAATCATCCTAGGTCTTATAGCCCTATGTTCTCAAGCTTGAGCATGTATCCCTATCACCTGCAGGGCATGTTAAAACAAAGCACTGGGTCCAACCTCAGACCTTGTGATTTAAAAGGTCAAGGGGGGTGCCTGGGTGGCTCAGTGGGTTAAGCCTCTGCCTTCGGCTCTGGTCATGATCTCAGGATCCTGGGATCAAGTCCCGCATCGGGCTCTCTGCTACGTGGGGAGCCTGCTTCCTCTTCTCTCTCTCTCTCTGCCTGCCTCTCTGCCTACTTGTGATCTCTGTCAAATAAATAGAATATTAAAAAAAAAAAAGGTCAAGGGTAGGACCCACGAACTTGAATTTCTAACTACTTATCAGGTGATGCTGATGCTGTTGGTCCAGAGATCATACCTTTGGAACCACTCCTTTAGAAAAAAAGATTTTTCTTTGGCATCTCTATTTACTTCTTCAATTCACCATCAGTAATTTTAGATTTCCAAATTTGCCCACAGTAACAGTTTTATCCCGTAGCATAGGATAAATACAGTCCTTATTGTAGTGATAGTGAAAAGATTATTCCTTACAGAGGGAATTTGTGTATTAGATCCTGGATATTGTGATTTTCTTGAATTTAAGATATAAAAGAGAACATTAAGAACACAAGGGGGCCATCTTGTGGCCATAGCAATTCAGAAAATGGAAAGTTGAAGCTCTGTATAAGAAACTCAGATGTTGGGGGAAGAGGGATCATTTTCTGATCCATGTTATGGCACTTGGAAAAAAGCCTAGCATGCTACTAATTATTTTATACATTTTACTTGGCTCTCTTTTTACTTGGAAAATTCTTTTTCCATCGGGTGGGATCACTCTTTTATTGTGTAATTTAGTATCAGATAATTTGGTAATCACATAGATTTAGAACTCTTAGATTCCTGTGTCAAGAGTTTGTGGGAAACAGTCATATTTGATACTCTTTTCATCAGGGTTGAATATTCTTTGTCTATTTTCATTTTAGGTCGTATAAATAATTGAATAAGCACCATTATTTTTTGGACCTGACTGGTATATAATTTCAGAAGAAATAATGGAAAGCCAGGAATTTATTGTGAGTCTTACAGTTTTCACTATTTCCTTTTTTCTTTTTTTTTTTTTAAGTCCTCTACTTTTAAATTTTTTTAAGATTTTATTTTCAAGTAATCTCTATACCTAGTGTGGGCCTTGAACTCACAACCCTGAGATTAAGAGTTGCATACTCCACTGACTGAGCAGGCTCCCCACTATTTCCTTTTTTCTTTCTTCCTTCCACATTTCACAAATGTCTTGCTGGGGTTGACAGATTTAACAAAAAACAAAAAACCCCAAAACCTAAAAGCAGGACACTTAGGTAAATTTGAATATCAGATAAACAGTGAATAATTTTTTTGGTATAAGTATGTATGTCTCAAATATAGCCCTCTATTTTTCTGGCAACTTTATCTCTTGCCAACTACTCACGTTAGTTATATAAAAATCCTTGTAAGCTCTTTGTTGTGATCAGGAAATAATTTCTTCTGAAGAAGTGCCATGCCTCTTCTATCTAATAGATCAGTGATTCTTTTTTTTTTTTTTTTTAGAGATTTTTATTTATTTATTTGAAAGACTGAGATCACAAGTAGGCAGAAAGGCAGGCAGAGAGAGAGGAGGAAGCAGGCTCCCTGCCAAGCAGAGAGCCAGATGGAATCATGACCCGAGCCGAAGGCAGAGGCTTTAACCCACTAAGCCACCCAGTCGCCCCTAAATCAGTGATTCTTAAACTGTTTGGTCTTAGGATGCTATTATACTCTTAAAAATTATTGAGGAGGGGCGCCTGGGTGGCTCAGTGGGTTAAGCCTCTACCTTCGGCTCAGGTCATGATCCTAGGATCATGGGATTGAGCCCCACATCGGACTCTCTGCTCAGCCAGGAGCCTGCTTTCTCCTCTCTCTGCCTGCCTCTCTACCTACTTGTGATCTCTGTCAAATAAATAAATAAAACCTTTTAAAAAAAGTTACTGAGGAGCCCAGAGAATTTCTGGTTATGGGGCTTATTCCTATTGCTATCTTTCATATGAGAACTTGTAACAGAAATTTTTAAAATATTTATTAATTTATTAAAAAATTTACATAAACTACATTTATGTAATTTAACATAAATTACTTTTTAAAAATGGAAATAGGTATATTTTCCAAAACAGAAAAAAACACATTGAAAAGAGTAGCATTGCTATACATTTTTTTGCAAGTCCCCTTAGCATTTGATTTAATAGACCGGTAGATTCTCAGATCTGCCTCTGCATTTAGTCTGAAATTGAATTTCGCAACATTACACATACATAACCCTGGGAGACCACTATGCATGCCTGAAGAAATAAGAGTGAAAAGGCAAATAACATCACGGAAATAGTTTTGATTTCAAGACCCCTGAGAAAGTCTTGGGAACCTCTAAGAATCTCCAGACTACATTTTGAGCACAGATCATGACTTCTGTGTAACCCAACAAATTTTTTCCTTGCCACTGACGACTGAAAAGCTCAAAATGATTTTTGTTGTTCAGTTAACTTTTCAGTTTTCTCCTTAGATTTTACTTCTCCTTTCTCCCCTACCTTGCCTTTTACTACTGAGTTTCTTTTTTTAAAATTGATTTTTTTTTAAATTTAAAATAACCATAAACTCTATGCCCAGTATGGAGCTTGAACTCAAAACCCTGAGATCAGAGTCACATGCTTTACCAACTGAGTGGGGCAGGATCCTTAATGTTTTGTTGTTATCGTTATGGTATCTTTTACTTCAATAAAGGATGTCTCAATATTTTTTATATGTAGGAAGGGTATAAGAATATGCACCATTTAATACATGTAAGTAGAAACCATTTCTTTTGTCCTTTTGGAAATAAGGTACTGTATACTCATCAAAAGATGAAGAAGTCAAAAGTATGGCAAGATGGAATTCTGAAGATCACTCACTTAGGAAACAAAGTAAGTACAAAGCAGTTGACTCTAGAGTCCAAAAGCTAGATTCTTGCCTTTTGATTGAATATTAGGAAGACTCTGTAGATGGTAAAATGTTGGCTATGTCCATAAGCTGATATAGTATGAAACAGAAGTTGTCAAATAATTGCCACATTACGGTGATTAATTTGTACATTTTATTTTATTTTTTAAAATATTTTATTTATTTGTTAGAGAGAGAGCGAGCACAGGCAGACAGAGGCAGAGGGAGAAGCAGGCTCCCTGCTGAGCAAGGAGCCCGATGTGGGACTCGATCCCAGGACGCTGGGATCATGACCTGAGCCGAAGGCAGCCGCTTAACCAACTGAGCCACCCAGGCGTCCCCTTTTTAGGTATTTTGAAACATTTTTATCTTTTCAGGAAATAAGAGTTTAATGGTACAAAAAACCTTTTAAAATATATTTCAAACACTGTAATGCTCAGAATGAGATGGTACATATAGAGTTTGACACACCGTTTTAGGAAAGCTGCCAATTTCTAAAAATTTTGTAGAGTTCTTCTATTTTCACATTTTCTTTGAATCTTACTTTGGTTATGATATGATCCTATCAGTCTTGAGAGAATTAATTACCTGGGTGATCTTTCACCTTTTTTTTTTTTTTAATATAGACATTTTTTTAAATGGTTTTATTTATTTATTTGACAGACAGAAACCACAAGTAGGCAGAGAGGCAGGCAGAGAGAGAGGAAGAAGCAGGCTCCCTGTGGAGCAGAGAGCCGGATGTGGGGCTCGATCCCATGACCCTGGGATCATGACCCGAGCCGAAGGCAGAAGCTTCAACCCACTGAGCCACCCAGGCGCCCCGTGATCTTTCACTTTACTAGATATGGTGATCCTTCTTTATGTGCTTTTTTTCCTCATCTCAAGTATCTCCATCTGCCGAATTGTAATTTTCTCTTACTAGTTCTTATTACCTTATGCAACACTCTTGGCTACTCCATTCTTCCTAGCAATTCTTTTTTTTTTTTTTTTTTAAGATCTTATTTATTTATTTGACAGACGGAGATCACAAGTAGGCAGAGAGGCAGACAGAGAGGGAGGAAGAAGCAGGCTCCCCGCTGAGCAGAGAGCCCAATGTGGGGCTCGATCCCAGGACCCTGGGATCATGACCTGAGCTGAAGGCAGAGGCTTTATCCCACTGAGCCACCCAGGTGCCCCTGCCTAGCAATTCTTTGTTTGACTTCTGTGACACCACGTTTTCCTGGGGTTGCTTACTGACATCTAAGTATTTTCTGTGGGCTGATTCTCTTCTCAAACTTTGAAGTTTTCTTTAGAACTCAGCCATGTATGTACTTACGCAGAAATATATAAAGAAATGTAAATCTTTCTTTTTTAACCTTTTTTTTAAAAGATTTTATTTATTTATTTTGAGAGAGAGTGAGAGACAGCACAAGGTTGGGGTATAGACAGAGAGGGAGAAGCAGACCCCCAACTGAGCAGGAGCCTGGTCTATCCCAGGACCCTCTGATCATGATCTGAGCTAAACACAAATCCTTAATTGACTGAGCCACTCAGATCCCCAAATCTCTCTTTCTGTGTGTATGTGTATGTGTGTGTGTGTGTGTGTGTGTGTGTGTGTGTGTATGAAGAGAGAGGGAAAAAAGAAATTTATTCTAGGGAATTGGGTCATGTGATTGTGGAGGCTAACAAGTGCCAAGATCAGTGATTGGTGAGATGGAGACCCAACAAAGCCAACTGTGTAGTTTCAGTATAAATGATGGGAGGTTTGAGACTCAGGAAGAGGCAGTGTTTCCGATTGAATCAAAAGGCAGGAGAATACTTATGTCCCAGCTTAGAGACAGTCAGGCAGGAGGAGTTTTCTCTTACTCAGTCCTTCCATTGATTGGATAAGGCCCACCCACTTAGGTAGAGCAATCTGCTCCATTTGCTTATTATTTTTATTTTATTTATTTATTTATTTAAAGATCTTATTTATTTATTTGACAGAGAAAGATCACAAGTAGGCAGAGAGGCAGGCAGAGAGAGAGGGGGAAGCAGGCTCCCCTACCCCGAGCAGAGAGCCTGATGTGGGACTTGATCCCAGGACGCTGGGATCATGACCCGGGCTGAAGGCAGCCGCCCAACCAACTGAGCTACCTAGGCTTCCCTGCTTATTATTTTTATTGAGGTATAATTGACATTTAACATAATATTAGTTTCAAGTATACAACATAATGACTTGATATTTGTATACACTGCAAAATGATCCCAATAAGTGTAGTCACCATCTGTCACCATACATAGTTAACAATATTTTTTTCTTTTATTTTTTGTAATAAGAACTTTTAAGATTTACTCTTAGCAACTTTTAAATATGCAATGCAGTGAGGCGCCTGGATGGCTCAGTCAGTTGAACAGCTGCCTTTGGCTTGGGTCATGATCCCAGGGTCCTGGGATCGAGTCCTGCGTCGGGCTCCCTGCTCAGTAGGGAGCCCACTTCTCCATCTTCCTCTGCCTGCTGCTCCCCCTACTTGTGCATGCTCTCTCTCTGTCAAATAAGTAAAATCTTTAAAAAAAATATGCAATACAGTATTATTAATTATGGTTATCATGCTATACATTGTTTATTTTATAACTAGAGTTTTTTATCTTTTGACCCCCTTCATCTATCTAGCAACCCCCCACTGCCACTCTCCCCCAGATCGATTTTTTAAAAAAGCTTAAATTGTCATCTGCCAGGCATGCTATAAATGTGTTAACTTAGTCTACGTAACTCCACTTTTAGAGTACTTTTTTTGTCTATATTTTACTGAGGTTGAAACTGAGACACAGAAAGATAAAGTAGCTTGTCCACAGATCTCACAGCTAGAGAGTGGAGGAGTCATATGTGACCCTAGGCTTTTTGGCTCCAGAGCCCGTATCCTAACCAGTCTATTATAGTTTCTCTTAATACTACAGAATTGAAAAAACAACTTTATTAGCCCTACTCCTCAGCAGTTATAGATCTCCATATTCTGTTTTTTGTTTTTTTTTTTATATTTTTATTTTATTTAGGGATTCCTGGGTGGCTCAGTAGGTTAAGTGTTTGCCTTCGGCTTAGGTCATGATCCCAGGGTCCTGGGATCAAGCCTGGTGTTGGGCTCCTTGCTCATCAGAAACCTGCTTCTCCCTCTGCCTCTGCCCTTTCCCCTGCTCACGCTTGCACTCTCTCTCTCTCTCGGACAAATAAGTAAATAAATTTTTTTAAAAAATAAATTTTATTTAAATTCAATTAATTAACATAGTGTATTATTAGTTTCAGAGGTAGAGTTCAGTGATTCATCGGTTACATATAACACCCAGTGCTCATTACATCACATGCCGTCCTTAATGCCTGTCACCCAGTTACCCCATCCCCCCACCTGCCTCCCCTCCAGCAACCCTCAGTTTGTTTCCTATAGTCAGGAGTCTTTTGGGGCGCCTGGGTGGCTTAGTTGGTTAAACATCTGCCTTCAACTCAGGTCAAGATCCCAGAACCCTGGGATCAATCCCCATGTCGGGCTCCCTGCTCAGCAGAAAGTCTGCCTCTCCCTCTCCCTCTGCTGCTCCCCCTGCTTGTGCTCTCATTCTCTCTGTCAAATAAATAAAATCTGTTTTTTTTTAAAGATTTTATTTATTTATTTGACACAGAGAGAGAGATCACAAGTAGGCAAAGAAGCAGGTGGGGGGGGGGAGCAGACTCCCTGCTGAGCAGAGAGCCCGATGTGGGGCTTGATCCCAGGACCCTGAGATCATCACCTGAGCCGAAGGTAGAGGCTTAACCCACTGAACCTCCCAGGAGCCCCTAAATAAACAAGATCTTAAAAAAAAAAAGTCTCTTATAGTTTGCCTCTCTCTCTCTGATTTCATCTTATTTTATTTTTGCCTCCCTTCCCCTGTGATTCTCTGATTTGTTTCTTAAATTCCACATGAGTGAAATCATATGATGATTGTCTTTCTCTGATGGACTTATTCCATATTCTGTTCTTACTCCATGTATCTATCATTGTGAAGTTATCAATAGGAGCGGCTTTTCAATGTAGAAAAGCTACTTATTTGTGAATTGACACCCAAAACAGAAAAACTAGTTTTGCTTTAAGACTTCAAGTTCAGTTTATAAATCCGATTAACTTCAGTGGGCTTAGTGTTCAGTCAACTTAAGTTGAACACGCTAATACTCTCTTTTTAAAAGATACTTATTTGAGAGTGAGATTGCAGAGGAAGAGAGAGAGCATGAGTTGGGGGTGGGCAGAGGGAGAGGGAGAAGTGGGCTCCCAGCTTAGTGGGGAGCCCAATGTGGCACTGAATCCCAAGACCCTGGGATCAGGACCTGAGCTGAAGGCAGACACTTAGCCCTTTAAAATTATTTTATTATTATTATTATTATTATTTTATTTTTTTGAGAGAGCGAGAGAGAGAGCGTGTGAGCATGAGTAGATCAGAGGGAGAGGGAGAGAGAATCCCAAGCAGGCTGCACACCCAGTGCAGAGCTTGATGCAGGGCCTCATATCACGACCCTGAGATCACGAACTGAACCAAAAGCAAAAGTCCAGGTGTTCAATTGACTGAGCCATCCGGTTGCTCCAAGCTAGATACTTTTAGTAATCCATCTATCAACAAACATAAAATTTTAAATATTTTAAATCTACAAATTTATTTGATTTTTTTTTTCAAAGATTTTATTGTTAAATAATCTTCATTCACAATATGGGGCTTGAACTGACAAACCTGAGATCAAGAGTCAAATGTTCCTACCAAACCAGCCAGGTGCTACCCTGCCCCCTCCTTTTACTTATTTTTTTTAAAAGATTTTATTTATTTGACAGAGAGACACTGCGAAAGAGGAAGCACAAGGAGGGGGAGTGGGAGAAGAAAAAGCAGGCTTCCCACCAAGCAGGGAGCCTAATGGGGAGCTCCATTTTAGGACCCTGGGATCATGACCTGAACTGAAAGCAGATGTTTAAAGACTGAGCCACCTAGGTGCTCCTGTCCCCTCCTTTTTAAATAATATCTACATCCAACTTGGGGCTTGAACTCACAACTCCAATATCAAGAGTTGCATGTTGTATTGACTGAGCCAGACAGCTGCCCATAAGTTTCTTTCTTTAGCATTTTAGTTTCCCTAACAAACAAAACCTCCCAATTAAATCCTTCTAAGATTTTTTTAAAAGATTTATTTGTTTATTATATATACATATATAGAGAGAGAGTGCATGCACTTGTGCAAACGAGGCAAGGGGCAGGAGAGAGAAAACCCGAGGCAGACCTTGCACTGAGTGCAGAGTCCAACTCAGGACATGATCCCACGACCTTGAAATCATGACCTGAGCCGAAATGAGGAGTTGGATTCCTAGCCAAATGAGGTACCCAGGCACCCTAACATTAAGATTTTGAGTTCCATTTTTAACTTAATGAGTTTGCAGTGTTTTAGGAATACCTAAGTAACTGGCTCCAGAGACCTGGAACTCAGGAAAGTTCTGGGCTACTAATACTGATTGGGAGTATGTGGCATTTAGATGATATTTGAAGCTTCTGGAGTGGATTCATACATTTATTTCTTTAACAGATGTTTTTTGAACACCTATTAGGAGTTACACACTGTTCTGGGGATACAGAGGAAACAACATGTGAACCACAATATTTCGACTTTGTAGAAATATCATGGAGGAGACCAGTAAATTAAATGAATATGTTTGTCTAGTGGGTTAGGCAGACAACAAGGAGTAGAGTGAGCAAGGATGAGAATGGAGATCAGGGGGATTATATAGGCCTTATTGGTCATTGTAGGAGCTTTTGTTCTTATTCTTTGGGAGCTGTGGAGACATTGGGAGGATTTGAGCAGAAGTATGATATGATCTGGTTTGTGTAGATGATATCACTCAAGAATGGAGTATAGAGGGGTGCCTGGGTGGCTCAGTCCATTAAGCATCCAACTCTTGATCCTACCTCAGGTCTCACTCTCAGGTTTGTGAGGTTTTTTTTTTGTTTGTTTGTTTGTTTTTAAATAATTTTTATTTTTTTATAAACATATTTTTATCCCCAGGGGTACATATCTGTGAATCGCCAGGTTTACACACTTCACAGCACTAACCATAGCACATACCCTCCCCAATGTCCATTACCCCACTCCCCTTTCCCGACCCCATCCCCCCAGCAACCCTCAGTTTGTTTTGTGAGATTAAGAGTCACTTATGGTTTGTCTCCCTCCCAATCCCATCTTGTTTCTTTTCTTCTTTTTCTGCCCCCCTAGTCCCCCATGTTGCATCTCCACTTCCTCATATCAGGGATATCATATGATAGTTGTCTTTCTCAGGTTTGTGAGTTTAAGTCCTGCTTAAACTGCTTAAAAAGACAAAAATAGAGAATATAGAATATAAAGAATAGAGGGGAAAAATTTAAAAAAAAAGCCTTTGTAAACACTAATCTTTTAAATAGCTATATTGAGATATAATTCACGTGGTTTTCAGTTCACCCCTTTAAAGTATTCAGTTCATTGTTTCTTTGTATATTCACAGAACTTTGCAACCATTACTACAACATGATTTTTAGAACATTTGTAACCCCCAAAAGAAATCCTATACCCAGTAATGGTTACTACTTGGTGCCCACCTCCCAGTCCTAAGCAACTACTAGTCTACTTACTATCTCAATAGATTTGCCTATTCTGGACTTCTCACATGAATGGAATTGTACAATATGTGGTCTTTCATTGAATGACTTCTTTCATTTAGCTTGTTTTCAAGATTCATCCATGTTGAAGCATGCTTCAATACTTTATTCCTTTTATTGCTCAGTAATAGTCTATTGTGTGGATATATCACATTTGATTTATCCATTTTTCAACTGATACACATTTGAGTTGTTCCTCTTTTTGGCTGTTATGACTAATGCTGCTATGAATATTGGTGTGCAAGTTTTTGTGAAGACGTAGGTTTTCATTTCTCTGCATATGTAGAGTGGAGTGGACTTGCTGGATCGAATGGCATCTCTCTCTTTATCTTTTTAAGGAACTGCCAAACTATTCTTCAAAGTGATGGAAATAGCAATATTTAAGGGACTAGTAGAGAAACTGTTTTAAAAATGGCTAAGTACACAAGGAGAAAGCCAGAAAATTATAATTACCTTAACTTCCTTTTTCTTCCTTATAGCTTCTGTTCAACAAATTTTATTTCTTATGCTTTATACAAGTCTCTTATCCCAATGCTGATGACTTATTTCAAGCACTGATCATCTCCCCTAATCCTCCATGCCACATCTTTTTTTTTTTTTAAGATTTTATTTATTTATTTGAGAGAGAGCGCATGCATGCACACAGAGGGAGAAGCAGACTCCCTGCTGAGCAGAGAGCCCAGCTCTGGGCCCCATCCCAGGGCCCTGGGATTATGACCTGAGCCAAAGGTAGATGCTTAACCAACTGAGCCACTCAGGCACCCCGTTTACTCATCTTGCCTCCTGTTTTGTCCTCTCAGGCATTCCAATTCTGTTTTCTTCCTAGCTCCATTCCAGGATCCTCCTGGTAGAGATTAAGTTCATGAATTTCTGATGCATATACCTTTGCTGTCTTCCACAGACTGAAGAGTTGCTTAGGAAATATTTGAAATAGATGTACTTTCTAATCCAAAACAAAGAGGGTAATTCTTTCATTTTAAGATTTACTTATATAACCATGTTTGATTTGCTATTGAAGATGTTTAAGAAAAGCAGAATTATATATTTTTTAACATTTATTTTGTTTTGATATAGGCAATTTTATATGATGACAAAGGAGAAAGTTTGGAGAGTATATTTCTTAAGTGCCTTGAGGTATTTTAATGTTTCTATCTTATTTTTAAGTTACTTAAATCTCTGTATTTAACTTAAAATCTCTTTACTTCCTTTATGAATATTGTTAAATGTATAGTCATGGTATTAATGGTATTAATTATAGCTAGTACTTCTTTAACATTTATTATTAGCCATCTCTGTGGTAAAAACTTTTAGATATTGTTTCATTTAATCTTTAGACAACTCTGATTTTTTTTTAGATTAGGAGTACAGTACTGAAAGGTTCAGTAACTTGCCCATATTCATAGAATTGCAGTGGTATGGGTGGGATCTGGACCCCAGAAACTCACTCTGTAACCTAATTGTATTACATGGTCTTGATAGGCTGAGAATTATAATGGGTAATATTTTCAGAAATTATTCCTATATATAGTATTTTTTCAAATATTCTCTGTTTTTCCTTTTGGGGAAAGAAAAGGAACTAAAGGCATATTTTAGTGTAAAGAATAAGGATATTAAAGTTTGGCCATTCTGGGTTCATATCCCACTTTCAGATGCTTCCTAGCTAACCTAGCTTCTCTTGTGTCTAAATTCTGTACTGTAAAACATAGACCATAAGATAGACTTTATTGTATTGGTCTAAAAATTAGAAATTTATATAAACTGCAGTTTAATATGGTCATTCTAAAAGTGTTAAAGTGGATATTCTTATTATTGTGTTGATTTTGGCCATGGTGTTAAATTAAAAAAAAAAATTTGTGGCATTAATAGTGGTTGTGGTATTTTTGTATTTACCAAAAGAGTCTATAAAAAGCACTATCTTAGGGGCGCCTGGGTGGCTCAGTGGGTTAAAGCCTCTGCCTTCGGCTCAGGTCATGGTCCCAGGGTCCTGGGATCGAGCCCCGCATCGGGCTCTCTGCTCGGCAGGGAGCCTGCTTCCCTTTCTCTCTCTTTGTGTGTGCCTCTCAGCCTACTTGTGATCTCTGTCCATCAAGTAAAAAAATAAAATCTTAAAAAAAAAACAAACCACTATCTTAGTAGATGCTTAATTGGGTATAACTACTGTTGTTATTTCATTTTAAATTATTTCATTAGGAAAGACTAAGCATATTATCTTGATAATACACAGATTTTGTGTATCACCAACTAGGCTAATAATCTTATTTTTTTTTTAAGATTTTATTTATTGGAGAGAGAAAGAGTGAGCAGGAGAGAGAGAGAGACTATGAGCAGTGGGGAGAGGCACAGGGAGACGCAGACTCCTCACTAAGCAAGGGAGCCTGATGTTGGGCTCCATTCTAGAACCCTGGGATCATGACCTGAGTCAAAGGCAGACACTCAACCGACTGAGCCACCCAGGCTACCTGATAGCTCTAATTTTGCTATATTATTATCCTTTTTTGTGCTTATTGATAGTTAACTAGTCTATAATAATAAATGAAGATATAACTATTGATTCATAGTTTAATAATTATTTATTATCTTTTGTGTCTTGCTAGTGCTAATGACATACTAGAACACATAAACAAATAATTAGATGTATGTGGTTTTAAATTTATTTTTTAAAATTTATTCTTTTAAAATTTAGGTGAAGCCTGGAGATGACCTAGAAAGTGATCGATACTTAATCACAGTTGAAGAGGTTAAAGTTGCTGGAAACATAGCTGTTAAACAGGATGTCATTAAGGAAGCATCAGATTTAAATCCAAGGAGATTAATATCCTCTGGTCGGTCCCTTGGATGTCAGCCTGCTGGTTTAAAAAGAAAGTTTACTGTAAGTTTCTCTGTTGAAAAATAAATCAGTATATATTTCTAATATTGTTTCAAGAAGTAGTGAATTTGAAACTATTGTACTCTATCATTAAAATGGTATTTCATAATAAATGTTTAGGTAGTGAGGAAGTAAACCCTAATTAGAAAAATCTTAATACAAATGAGTATTTACATTTTAATCTTGCAAATTTTATATCTTTATTACTTTACCTTGCAAAATAGACACATTCCTTTTTCTTTTCTTTCATTTTCTTTTTTTTTTAAAGCCAGTCCATTGCAAAGTTTCTTTATGGATAACGGAACAGCTAATAATTGTTTTAATATTTTTAGGGTTTTCGAGGACCGCGTCAAGTGCCAAAGAAAATGATTATTACAGAAAATGGTGAATCTGCAGAGTCACTTGAGGCTAAGAAACCTGGCCCTATTTTTCTTTCTCCCTTCTACAGCACACCTCCTTTGTTTTCTACTGCTGGCAAGAAAGATATAAATAATATACCAAGAGACCCTGAGAACAGTGTCACTTACAAAGACAGAGAGACAAATGGCTTACATTTTTCTTCGTTTGTCTCTACTCCATCCTTCAAGAATAACCCAGAAATGAAATGTGAAGAAAATTATTTTTGCTCTCCTGTCTATTCTGTAAATAAGCATTCAGATTCTACACTGACCAGTGAGATCTTAAAAAAAGATGATTTGACATCTCACTGTTTAGGAGTTTCACAAAACATCAGAAGCAAAGCACAGATATTAGCTCTTCTGAAGTCCAAATCAACTGGTATGTTTGAAGAACTAAATTCTGGGACTACAGAACATCTCCCTCAGATACAACTACAAGGAAGTGTAAACATTCCTATTAAACCAAAGTTCACAGTTGAACAAGAAGAGTGTGCTGAGACGAAGAGCACAGACAGTTTACACCACCAGCATCAATCAGAAAATACCATGAGAAATAAAAGCCGATGGGCCATGTATTTATCCTCCCAGAGCTCACCTGTACATTCTTCTACTGAAGATGGAAGTAATATAGAAAGGAAACCGAAGGCCCAGGGAGACAATACAAATTTAGATTTGAAAGACCTTTTGGTACAAGAGAGGATACAGGTCTCTGAAACATGTGCTGAAAAGGGTAAAAAGTATAATGAAGTCAAGCCAGTAGATGATAGTGATCAGTCATTTGATCAGGAAGTAAAATTGGAAATTTCTTCATTCTGTAAAAGCAACAGCTTACCAGTTACTTGTAGCAGTGTGGAGTGTGATGGCTTATTATCAGAGTATGACATTAAAAAGAATAATAAAATACCTGTTAGTCAAAATGACAAGATGTGTTTAAAAGGATCAACTCTCAGTAGAGAAAATGCTCAGGAGGTGAAGAAGTATGAACAGCCAATGTCATTCCTGCCAGAATCTGAACATCTGCAAACTGAGTCTTCTATAGCTAACAATTCTAGGATCTCTGATGACTTTACCAACATGCTTTCTAAAAGTAATACTGATAATGGAAATCATAAAAGTATTCCTGAACCTATGAGTAATGTAGCACAGCCACTTGTGGAGGTGAGTTTTAATCTGAACAATTTTGAAACCAGTGACACTGAGGAGGAATCACAGGAAGACAACAAAATTTCCCAGGATTCAGAGGGTTGGGTAAAGGAAACTTTGGTTAATGACAGCAGTTCGAGTGTTCAGAAGAGATGTGAAGATACAAGCTGTAAGAAAGTTGGCAGTGAACATTGGTCTCTTTTAACATCTATTGGGGATAAACCTACAGAGACATTTCCTATTAAAGAGACTCTGCTGTCAGAGTTCTGTGATAAAGCTTGTGTAGGTGTTGACGGAAGACCTTGGAAAACTGGAAACATTAGAAAAGAAATAGAAGAGTGTAGTGATATATTAAGCAGTTTTGACTCATCTTTAGAGGGGACTGATGATGTATCTATAGATAATAATGAAAATGCTAATAAATCTATTCAAAAAGTCAGAATTAACTATGATATTGCTTCACTACAAGATAAATCTAAAGACCTAAGCTCAAATTTACATATTGCTTGTTTAAACATAGCCACTGATCAGACTCCTAAAAACAGCCCATTCTCAGAACAGGCTGAGCCTCAGCCTTTTATTATGGGAAGTAACTTAGACAAAAATGATGAATGGCTTTTACTGTCAACGTCGAGCAGCAACATCAGTATCCAAGAATTAAATGTTAATCATAATCACTCTGAAGAATGTATTGCTCTTGATAAATCAAGTGCCCAAGTTTCTAATTCTTTGTTTTACCCTCTGGGAAAAAAGCATCCTATTTCCAAAGACACGGAGGCATATATTCCTGAATCTGAAGATTTGCGAAGGTTTAGAAGTTTAGACCATGACCATGTTGAAGTAGAAACTGATGGAGAAAGCAAACAATATTGCAATAGTCCTAGAAATCCTTTGGAACTCTCTGGATTAGTAAATAACATTTCCATTTTAAGGTCATTGTCTGAACACAGTACGGCTTTAGAAGGCTTGGAAATATTGAAAAAGAAAAGTACTACCTTTAAACAACAAGGAACTCTGAGCCAGATGACTTATGAACCAGATAACAATCCTGAAGGTTAGATTGGCATGTTTGTTTTGGATTGTTTTCTGTATAGCTCAGAGGTTGGAAAGTATTTGCTTTGGAGGCTACATTAAAGAATTACATAGTAAATTTTTTTTTTTTTTTTTAAAGAGAAAAAGAGTGTGCCTGGGGAAGAGTGTGAGCAGGGGAAGGGGCAGAGGGAGAAGGAGAGAGAGAATCTTAAGCAGGTTACATGCCCAGCACAGAGCCTGACACAGGGCTTGATCTCATGACCCTGAGGTCATGACTTGAACCAAAGATGTTTCGCCTACTGAGCCACCCAGGTGCCTAAGAATGAGATAGTATTTAAATAGGCAATATGTTTACTTGGTAAAATCAATTCTAATAGAGGATAAAATGGTGAAAAGTAAATCACCTTTCTAGTATAGTCCCTCAGTCCACTCCTAAGAATTAGTTAGTTTCCTTTCAGGGTATCCTTCTGGAAATAAGCATATACAGGCACATATAAGCAAGTATACCAATTCCTATCATACTTTTTTTTTTTAAGATTTTATTTATTTGACAGATAGAGATCACAAGTAGGCAGAGAGGCAGGCAGAGAAAGAGAGGAAGGGAAGCAGGTTCCCCGCTGAGCAGAGAGCCCGATGCGGGGTTCCATCCCAGGATCCTGGGATCATGACCTGAGCCAAAGGCAGAGGCTTTAACCCATGAGCCACCCAGGTTCCCCCCATCAGACATTTTTGAACATGTGTTAGGAGATACTTTTTAAAAAAATAATCATTGGTTCATATTGATATCTCTAATCCCAGTTCTTAACCACTGGGTGCTTCCTGTCTTTCCTCAGTTTCACGATTGTATTTCTTTACTACCAAAATGAGAAAGGGCCCTGGTTCCCAACAACATTAGTACGTTTACTTCCTCAATTCTATAATACACATCAAATGGCTCCCAAATTGTTACACTAGTATTAATACTAACAAAAAACCTTTACAAATGTGTAAAGTTCACAAATCCTTTTTTTTTTTTTTTTTAAGATTTTATTTGAGAGAGAGTAAGAAAGAGCCTGAAAGAGTGGGGAGGGGCAGAGTGAGAAGCAGACTCCCAACTGAGCATGAAGCCCAGTGTGGGGCCCCATCCCAGGATCCCGAGATCATGACCTGAGCTGAAGGCAGATGCCTGAGGTACACAGGCACCCCTCTTTTGGTTTGTTTTTGCAATATATCCTACTGAAAATACATAGAGCATTAAGTTCAAAAGTTGGGTGGGACACCTGGGCGGCTCAGTTGGTTGAGCATCCAACTCTTAGTTTTGGCTCAGATCATGATCTCAGGGTAGTGGAATTGAGCCTCACATGCAGTTCTGTACTCGGTGGGGAGTCTGAGGTTCCTTCTCTGCCCCTCCCCTGCTCGTGTACGTACACAGGTGCACTGTCTTTCTCTCAAATATTTTTAAAAAGTTACTTGGGTTATTCTCTTTAGTGTGGTTATGTTATAATTTTATGTAAATGTAGTTAAATTCACTTTATATTCAGTGTGAGGACTTTTTTGCCCATCCTTGTTGATTTATTTTTATTTCTGATTATGTAAAATACTAATCTAGTTCAGGAATCAAAGCTGTATAAAAACATAAACTCAGACGCCTTCCTTGTGCCTTTCATCCTGTTCTTATCTACCTGCTAGACATAGCCAATATGTCATACCTGTGTTTCTTTTTGCAAAAAGTAATACTCTGTATTTACATTCTTATTCCCTCCCTATTCAACAAAAGATCGTATACTCCATATATTCTTTAGCACCTTCTTTTCACTTAATATATCCTGAAGTTTGCTTCATATCAATTCGTAGGACCCATCCTCATTTTTTTGTTTCTGTGTAATATTCCACTGTGTGGATGAACCATCATTTATGCAACCTGTCTCCAATACTTTGCTATTACAAATGATGTGATATTAAGTAGCTCTCCGTGTGTGCGCACGCGCGCATTTGCATATTGTTTGAGGTGTGTCTTCAGGACAAATTCCTAGCAGCAGGGTTGCCGGGTAAATGTGTGACTTTATTAGATACTTCAAAATTCCCTCCATGTCTTATCCCCACCAGTAAGGAATGAGAGTGCTTGTTTCTCCACAGTCTTGCCGGTGTGTTGCCAAACTTTGGAATTTTTGCTAATCTGATAAATGAAAAATGGTGTTTCAGTGTATTTAAATTTGTATTTCTTTTACTACAAGTAAAATTTAACATCTTTTCATATGTTTAAGCATCATTTGCACATCTTTTCCCATGACCTGTCTTACCTTTTTGTTCAGATGTTTAATGGCTGTTGGTATTTTTATTCTCATTGATTTTTTTTTTAAAGATTTTGTTTATTTATTTGACAGACAGAGATCACAAGTAGGCAGAGAGGCAGGCAGAGACAGAGAGAGGGGGAAGCAGGCTCCCAGCTGAGCAGAGAGCCCGATGCAGGGTTAGGGTTAGAGGCTTTAACACACTGAGCCACCCAGGCGCCCCTTCTCATTGAATTTTAAGAGGTTTTTTTTTTTTTTTTTAATATATTGGGGATACTAACCCTTTATTGGTGATGTGTGTTGCAGATACTCTCTTTTGTATGTCACTGGTCTTTTGACTTTGCTTATGGTATGTTGCCAATAGCATTTTTTAAAAAAGGAAACCAATATAGAACATATTAGTAAATATCAATATTAGACACATAAATGTGACTGAACAATGTACTTGGAGATACTCAAAAGTTAAAACTGAATTTAAAAAAAAAATTGAATTCTTATTTAAATATCTCAAGGGATTCCTGAGAAAGATAAATTTAATGGCAATTGATAGTTTATTTTCTAAAAAATTAAAAAGGAAAAAAATTCATGAAAAATAAGCAGGGGCAGATAAAATTATGTAATATATAAGGATATAGATTCCTATTATGAAGATACAGGAATTATAGAATTTAGTTTTAGGAAATCTTTTTTCTCATCAAGTTGGAAAGAGGATTATGGTTGAGTCTCATTATTTGCAGTAGTTATGTTCTATTGAATCAGCACAAACACAGGGCACCTGGGTGGTTCAGCTGGTTAAGCAACTGCCTTTGGCTTAGGTCATGATTCCAGGGTTCTGGGATCAAGCTCCACATTGGGTTCCTTGCTCAGTGGGGAGCCTGCTTCTTCTCCCTCTGCCTGCTATTGCATCTGCTTGTGCTCCATCTCTCTGTCAAATAAATAAATAAAATATTGAATCAACACAAACACTGAATTAGTGAAAAAATGAGTCATTGTTTATAGGGGTATTTTCCATCAAACCTCTGGTCAGAGCATTTTTAATCAATTGATCAAAATTTTGTTTTTATGAGTGTTTCTATTTAAA
The DNA here is from genome assembly GCA_004024625.1 of Mellivora capensis. Classification (NCBI taxonomy): domain Eukaryota; kingdom Metazoa; phylum Chordata; class Mammalia; order Carnivora; family Mustelidae; genus Mellivora; species Mellivora capensis. The sequence continues at coordinate 43,499 of PISX010016243.1, forward strand.
GACATTAATTAATGTTGATCCATTAACATTGAACTTATGGTGAACCATGCAATGAGTGATTCCTGGAAAAAACTTCCCTTAACACACGTTTTCTCCATAAAGGACATCACAGCCTTCTTGCACTTAGGAATACTAGACAGTATGCTTAGGGAACATTTGAAATAGCAAAGTCACTTACAAGAAGCCCCAAAGTGTAAAAAATGTGCTAAATAGACCACAAAAAGGATACTTGTTCATAGTGTGAGAGAACTCAAGGAGGCAGAGTATCACCTTGTTCTACCTCAGCTGGGAATGTATGTCAAGCAACTCATTTTTTGTAGCTCTGGATGTCCACAAATAACCTCAAAAACACAGGGTACTGATTTCCGGGTTCCAAATAAATTTTAGTAAGTAGGTAGGATCTGTGAGTAATGAGGATTGACTATTTGTTTTCTGATATAATAGATTTCTCTAGAAAGGAATAAGTTGGTTTTCTTGAGACACTAAGAAACTTGAATCTATTTATTGGAATATAACAATTGACTTCATGGAGTAAGAATCGGTTTTACCACCAATTTAGGATATGGGAAAGTGTTAAGATTTTTTTCCTGTAGGTTGACGTTTTTGTGGGATGATTGAATATATCTTAGAAATGTTCATTTAGAGTTTTATTCTTGAGTGAATGCAGTAAAGGAAAACACATCAGTTTTCACCAAGTGCCTTTTTATTTATTTTTTTTTAGGATTTTATTTATTTATTTGACAGAGACAGCGAGAGAGGGAATACAAGCAGGGGGAGTGGGAGCGGGAGAAACAAGCCTCCTGCAGAGCAGGGAGCCCCATGTGCTTGGTTGGGGCTCAATTCCAGGACCCTGGGATCGTGACCTGAGCCGAAGGCAGATGCTTAACAACTGAGCCACCCAGGCACCCCCCCAAAAGCCTTTTTAAAGCCTGTTAGAAATAGCATCAGGTTCCAAAATTCACTTACTTTAATTTCATTTAATTCTGAATTTTAACAGGAAAATAATAAAACCAGAAATAACAATTGACTAAAAATGAAGTTTACACTAGATTTAGCTATGATTTTTTTTTTACAGTAAAGTTTTTTTTATTTAAATAATCTCTACACCCAACAAGAAGCTTGAACTCGTGACCCTGAGATTAAGAGTTGAATGCTCAGGGTACCTGGGTGGCTCAGCCTTTGGGCATCTGCCTTCTCAGGTCGTGGTCCCAGGGTCCTGGGATCCAGCCCCGCATTGGGCTCCCTGCTCAGCAGGAAACCTGCTTCTCCCTCTCACAATCCCCTTGCTCGTGTTCCCTCTCTCGCTGTGTCTCTCTCTGTCAAATAAATAAATGAAATCTTAAAAAAAAAAAGTTGCATGCTCCCCCAACTGAGCCAGCCAAGTGCCTCTGATTATCTTTTTTACAATAATAATCTATCTTTCTTTCTAATAATCACTTTAAAATTATAGTCTTCTTGGTGACTTTAGAAGAAATTGAAATGATTGAATATGTACCTTTTTCTTTAAGGAAAAAAATCCCATTTTAAACAAGTGGTATGGCCTGGCCATCTTCTCCTCTTTTCTATTCTGTAGACTTGCCAGCTCTCCTGTTGGCAGGAGACTCTTTGTATGTGTTAGGACTTTTGTCTGAACATCTTTACCTCTGGCATAGCTGGTAGCTTTTTCTTGTATTCAGATCTCAATTTAGATGTCACTTCGTGTGAGAGATCTTTCCAATCATCCTATCTAACATTATTCTCTGTCATATCAACCTTTGTTATAAAGCCATTTTGTATCATAATCTGAATTTATCTTTTTTTTTTTTTTTTCCTAGATTTTTCCCGTCTGGGCCGCTTGTGAATTTTTTTTTTTTTTTTTTTTTTTTTTTTTTTTTTTTTTTTTTTTTTTTTTTTTTTTTTTTTTTTTTTTTTTTTTTTTTTTTTTTTTTTTTTTTTAAATCTTCTGTGGCCTTCCTTTTTTAAGAAACTACTGTTTCCCCAGTGCCTGGCACAGTGTACTTAGAAGATAGTTGAAAGTTTTTTTCTCAAACCAAATCAAATGCATTTAAGATAGACTCAGAAATAGCATTAAGTGCTTTTTTCTCTGTTTGCACATAGCAGCAGTGTAATGGTCTTGGCTTTATTCTAACAGTTAATATTTCATTTTTAGCATTTTTTAGTACAGGTTATTGGCTATTGAGTTGGTATTTTTCAATTAGTTTGAGAAAAGAAAAAAAGAAACATTTCTATTAAAAAGTAACCAAAAAAATCTGCTTTCTGGAATTTAAAAAAAAATCGACATTTTCTTATTTCTTACTTTTTTAAAAAATATTTTAAAAAAGATTTTGTTTATTTGACATAGAGCACAAGCAGGGGGGAGGGGCAGAGGAAGAGGGAGAAGCAAGCTCCCTGCTAAGCAGGGAGCCTGATGTGGGGCTCAACCCCAGGACCTGCAATCATGACCTGAGTCAAAGGTGAATGCTTAATTGCCTGAGCCACACAGGCAGCTCCTTTTCTTGAATTTTTATCTTGCAAATGTTTGACTACACATACACTACATAGATACACAAAGAGAATAGTCAGTCAGTGAATCCTGAAATATCCAAAGTACAGATTCAACAATTATCAAGAATACCTCATCTTCAAGTTTAAGTTGTATTCCTGCTTTCATTCAGTTTTATAAGTAAGGTTTTTTTTTTTTTTTTTTAAAGATTTTATTTATTTGACAGAGACACAGGAAGAGAGGGAACACAAACAGGAGGACTTGGAAAGGGAAAACAGGCTTTCTGCCAAGCAGGGAGCCTGATGTAGGCTCGATCCCAGGACGTTGGGATCATGACCGCAGCTGAAAGCAGATGCCCAATGACTGAGCCACTGGGTTATTTTTTTTTAAAGATTTTATTATTTTTAAGTAACCTCTGTATCCAGTGTGGGGCTCAAACCTACAACCCTGAGATCAGTCACATGCTACACTGACTGAGCCAGCCAGGCTCCCCTAGAAATAAGTTTTTAAAAAGTTTAAAACACTATATATGAGATGAATAAAATAATTTTATTTTATCTCTTATAGTTAGGAAACCATTGACTGCA
>PISX010016244.1:0-46911 GCA_004024625.1 Mellivora capensis
AAGAAAGAGAAATGGAGGTGAGAGGTGGCAGGAAGAGTGGCAAAGGTCTCTTAAGAAAATGGTAGAAATGAGAATCAACGTTATTTCTTTCCCTCAAACTGAGCTTGGGGATATAATTAACCAGCTTCCTCCTGTAATCTCAGGATGAAACAAGTGGTATACTGGTCAGTCTGAGACAAGATTAAAAAGGAGTTAATAACAATGCTTTGGACGGGATATAGGGAAGCCACAAGTACTCCAGTGCCTATACTCCAGGAAGACTACCAGCTCTGTGGCGCCTGGAGGGGCAAAGGGAGGGAGCAGTTGTGGAGAACTCTGTGGAGAGAATGACTAACAAGAGCTGTGACTACTGATGACCTAGGCCAGTCCCAGGTTATGGGGCTAGCCTTAGGCAAACCTCTGAAAACAAGGAGGCTTGAGGAAGACACCATTGTCCTTCTACTGTCCGTCTCCTGTGAGAGCTTCCTTTTGCCAAATCTAGTTAGGAGCCAGAGGCAGGGGAGCAGTTGGTAGAGTCTATGTAGATCAGATTTCCAGTCTGGGAGGTAAAGAAGGATGGAGAGGGAATAGGGCCTAGAAGTGGGGGACTGAAGGCAAATCAAAGTAAAAGATTTCCTGCCTGGTATGGGAACCTGAATTTTGAATCTAGCCCACCTGCTTCTGATGAAAACTTGGCAACTCATAAAATTCTGACACTCAGCTTTTTTATTAAAATGGTTACACAATGAAAACATAGAGGACAAAATACTTTGAAAGAATAGACATAACATATCATCTTGGGGACAATGAGACTAATGCGGGCAAAAAACATACACACACACACACACACACATATTTAACAAGTATTAAGGTCATGTATTATATATTTATTACATATAAATGTATGTTATATATAAGTGTATCTGTATATGATATATAGGATATATTATATATGGTATATATATATATATAGATGTACTTTATATAGATCTACTTTATGTATATATGAATAGTGGATTTTTAGTCCATATTGATAAAATTCAAGGTCTTAGCTAATATTCTTTAAGGAAACACAGGAAAGGGGCACTTGGGTGGCTCAGCGGGTTAAAGCCTCTGCCTTCAGCTTGGGTCATGATCCCACGGTCCTGGGACTGAGCCCCCCATCGGGCTCTGTTCAGCGGGAAGCCTGCTTCCTCCTCTCTCTGCCTGCCTCTCTGCCTACTTGTGATCTCTGTCTGTCAAATAAATAAATAAAATCTTTAAAAAAAAAAGAAACACAGGAAAGTATACAACACATAAGTGTTCAGTTTTATGTCTTTTCACAAGTGAATACAATAATCACACTGATAGAACATAAGCACCCTAGTGTGACATCATATGATACATAAATAATATTTGGCAAATACATGCCAACATTTATTTGTCACTTCTCCTTTGGCTCACTTTCAGGATGTTCTATAGTTTTTTACTCTAACAAAATCAATGCCATGAACACCCTTGTATGTACAATGTCCTCTTGTGTACATGGGCAGGAGTTTCCCTAAGATACTTTCCCTCAGTAATGGAATTTCTAGATCATATGATGAGGACAGTTGAAAATTTACTACTTCTCACCTAATTGTACTCTGAGTTTACCAGCAGTGATGAGTGTTTCTGGTTAGTCACACCCTCATGAATACTTCCTGTCTTCAGGCATTTATAGTCTCACAACTCTGATGGATTGTGATTGTGATTTAAGCCCACATTTCCCGACTATTACCAGAGTTGAGTATCTCTCTCTATTCTGTCTCTCTTGAGGTTTTCTTCTCAGTGAAATTTCCTTCCATACTCTTGTACATTTGAGCTGTTTGTCTTTTCCTTCCTGATTTATGATCATTCTTTATTAGCAAAAATAATAAATATTTTTAAAAAATTATTTTTGTTAACATATAATGTATTATTTGCCCCATGGGTACAGGTCTGTGAATCATCAGGCTTACACATTTCATAGCACTCTCCATAGTATATACCCTCCTCAGTGTCCATAACCCAACCACCCTATCCTTAACCCTCTGCTCCCCAGCAACCCTCAGTTTGTTTTGTGAGATTAAGAGTCACCTACGGGGGGCGCCTGGATGGCTCAGTGGGTTAAAGCCTCTGCCTTCAGCTTGGGTCATGATCCCAGCGTCCTGGGATCGAGCCCCTCGTAGGGCTCTCTACGCAGCAGGGAGCCTGTTTCCTCCCCTCTCTCTGCCTGCTTGTGATCTCTATCTGTCAAATGAATAAATAAAATCTTAAACAAACAAAAAAAAGATTTACCTACGGTTTGTCTTCCTCCCAATCCGATCATGTTTCTTTTTTTTCCCTCCCTGCCTCCCATAACCCCCTTCCCTGCCTCTCAAATTCCTCATAATAGAGACATCATATGATAGTTGTTTTTGTCTGATTGAATAATTTCACTCAGCATAATATCCTCTAGTTCCATCCACATCATTGCAAAAAAAAAAAAAAAATGCAAGATTTCATTTCTTTTGATGGCTGCATAGTATTCCATTGTCTATATATACCACATCTTCTTTACCCATTCATCTGTTGATGGACATCTAAGTTCTTTCCATGGTTTAGCTATTGCGGACTTTGTTGCTATAAACATATGGGCTCACATGCCCCTTCGGATCACTACATTTGTATATTTAGGGTAAATACCCAGTAAGTGTGATTGCTGGGTCATAGGGAAGCTCTATTTTCAACTTTCTGAGGAACCTCCATGCCATTTTCCAGAGTGCATGCATCAGCTTGCATTCCCACCAACAGTGTAGAACAGTTCCCCTTTTTCCACACCCTCTCCAACATCTGTCGTTTCCTGACTTGTTGATTTTAGCCATTCTGACTGGTGTGAGATGGTATCTCATTCTGGTTTTGATTTGTATTTCCCTGATACCGAGTCATGTTGAGCACTTTTTCATGTCTGTTTGCCATTTGGATGTCTTCTTTGCAGAAATGTCTGTTTATGTCCTCTGCCCATTTCTTGATTGGATTATTTGTTCTTCGGGTGTTGAGTTTGATAAGTTCTTTATAGATTTTGGATACTAGCTCTTTATCTGATATGTCACTTGCCAATATCTTCTCCCATTCTGTCAATTGTCTTTTGATTTTGTTGACTATTTCCTTTGCTGTGCAAAAGCTTTTGATCTTGATGAAGTCCCAATAGTTCATTTTTGCCCTTGCTTCCCTTGCCTTTGGCAATGTGTCTACCAAGAAGTTGCTGCAGGTGAGGTCGAAGAGGTTGCTGCCTGTGTTCTCCTCAAGGATTTTGATGGGTGTCACATTGAGGTCTTTCATCCATTTTGAGTCTATTTTTGTGTGTGGTGTAAGGAAATGGTCCAGTTTCATTCTTCTGCATGTGGCTGTCCAATTTTCCCAACGCCATTTGTTGAAGAGACTGTCTTTTTTCCATTGGACATTCTTTCCTGCTTTGTCAAAGATTAGTTGACCATAGAGTTGAAGGTTAATTCTGGGCTTTCTATTCTGTTCCACTGATCTATGTGTCTGTTTTTGTGCCAGTACCACACTGTCTTGATGATGACAGCTTTGTAATAGAGCTTGAAGTCTGGATTTGTGATGCCACCAACTTTGACTTTCTTCTTCAACATTCCTCTGGCTATTCGGGGCCTTTTCTGGTTCCATATAAATTTTAGGATTATTTGTTCCATTTCTTTGAAAAAAATGGATGGTATTTTGTTTGGGATTGCATTAAATGTGTAGATGGCTTTAGGTAGCATAGACATTTTCACAATATTTGTTCTTCCAATCCATGAGCATGGAATGTTTTTCCATTTCTTGGTGTCTTCCTCACTTTCTTGCATGAGTACTTTATACTTTTCTAAGTACAGATTCTTTGACTCTTTTGCTAGGTTTATTGCTAGGTATCTTATGGGTTTGGGTGCAATTATAAATGGGATCGGCTCCTTAATTTCTCTTTCTTCTGTTTTCCTGTGGGTATATAGAAATGCAACTGATTTCTGAGCATTGATTTTATATCCTGACACTTTACTGAATTGCTGTATGAGTTCTAGCAGTTTTAGAGTGGAGTCTTTGGGGTTTTCTACATAAAGTATCATATCATCTGCAGACTGAGAGTTTGACTTCTTCTTTCTTGATTCAGAAGCTTTTTATTTCTTTTTGTTGTCTGATTGCTAAGGTTAGGACTTCTAGTACTATGTTGAATAGCAGTGGTGGTAACTGACATTGCTGCCATGTTCCTGACCTTAGGGAAAAGCTCACAGTTTTTCCCCATTGACAATTAATTCACTGTGGGTTTTTAATAGATGGTTTTGATGATATTGAGGTGTATACCCTCTATCCCTACACTTTGAAGAGTTTTGATCAAAAAAGTATACTGTACTTTGTAAAATGCTTTTTCAGCATCTACTGAAAGTATCACATAGTTCTTGTTTTTTCTTTTATTAATGTATTATATCACATCGATTGATTTACGGATGGTGAACCAAACTTGTAGCCAGGGAATAAATCCCAGTTGGTTGTGGTGAATAATCTTTTTAATATACCATTGGATCCTATTGGCTAGTATTTTGGTGAGAATTATCACATCTGTGTTCATCAAAGGCATTGGTCTGTAATTCTCCTTTTTGATAGGGTCTTTATCTGGTTTGGGGATCAAAGTAATGTTGGCCTCATAAAATGAATTTAGAAGTTTTCTTTCCATTTCTATTTTTTGGAAATAGTTTCAGGAGAGTAGGTATTAATTCTTCTTTAAATGTTTGATAGAGGGACGCCTGGGTGGCTCAGTTGGTTAAGCGGCTGCCTTCAGCTCAGGTCATGATCCCAGCATCCTGGGATCGAATCCCACATTGGGCTCCTTGCTCGGCAGGGAGCCTGATTCCCCTCTGCCTCTGCCTGCCACTCTGCCTGCCTGTGCTCGCTCGCTCTCTCTCCCTCTCTCTCTGACAAATAAATAAATAAATAAATAAAAATAAAAAATAAATGTTTGGTAGAATTCTCCTGGGATGCTGTCTGGCCCTGGGGTCTTGTTTGTTGGGAGATTTTTGATGACTGCTTCAATCTCCTTACTGGTTATGAGTCTGTTCAGGTTTTCTACTTCTTTCTGGTTCAGTTTTGGTAGTTTATGTGTCTCTAGGAATGCATCCATTTCTTCCAGATTGTCAAATTTGCTGATGTATAGTTGCTTATAATATATTCTTATCATTGTTTATATTTCTTTGGTGTTGGTTGTGATCTCTCCTCTTTCGTTCATGATTTTATTAATTTGGGTCCTTTCTCTTTTCTTTTTGGTAAGTCTGGCCAGGGGTTTATCAATCTTATTAATTCTTTCAAAAAACCAGCTCCTAGTTTCATTGATTTGTTCTATTGTTCTTTTGGTTTCTATTTCATTGATTTCTGCTATGATCTTTATTATGTCTTTTCTCCTGGGTTTAGGCTTTCTTTGCTGTTCTTTCTCCAGCTCCTTTAGGTGTAGGGTTAGGTTGTATACTTGAGAACTTTCTTGTTCCTTGATAGAGGCTTGTATTGCTATATACTTTCCTCTCAGAACCATCTTTGCTGTGTCCCAAAGATTTTGAAAGTTGTGTTTTCATTTCCATTTGTGTCCATGAAGTTTTTTGAATTCTTTAATTTCCCTGTTGACCCATTAATTCTTTTTTTTAATTAATTTTTTTTCAGTGTTCCAAAATTCATTGTTTATGCATCACACACAGTGCTCCACTTAATACGTGCCATTCATTCTTTAGTAGGATGCTCTTTAGCCTCCGTGTATTTGAGTTCTTTCCAACTTTCCTCTTGTGAGTGAGTTCTAGCTTCAGAAGGTTGTGGTCTGAAAACATTCAGGGAATGATCCCAATTTTTTGGTAACAGTGGAGACCTGACTTGTGACCCAGGATGTGATCTATTCTGTACAATGTTCCAAGTGAACTAGAGAAGAATGTGTATTGTGTTGCTTTGGAATGGAATGTTCTGAATATATCTGTGATGTCTATCTGGTCCAGTTGTCATTTAAAACCTTTATTTCCTTGTTGATCTCTTGCTTAAATGATCTGTCCGTTTGAGTGAGGAGGTGTTAAAGTCCACTACTATTATAGTATTATTGTCGATGTGTTTCTTTGATTTTATTATTAATTGGTTTATATAATTGGCTGCTCTCATGTTAGGGGCATAAATATGTAAAATTGTTAGATTTTCTTGTTGGACAGACCCTTTAAGATATAGTGTTCTTCCTCATCTCTTATTATAGTCTTTGGCTTAAAGCTAATTTATCTGATATAAAGATTGCCTCCCCAGCATTCTTTTGATGCCCATTAGCATGGTAAATTTTTTCCCACCCCCTCACTTTAAATCTGGTGGTATCTATGGTTCTAAAATGAGTTTCTTGTAGACAGCATATTGATGGGTCTTGTTTTTTTTTTTTTATCCATTCAGATACCCTGTGTCTTTTGATTGGGCATTTAGCCCATTTACATGCAGGGTAACTATCAAAAGATATGAATTTATTGCCATTGTATTGCCTGGAAGGTAACTGTTACTGTATATTGTCTCTGTTCCTTTCTGGTGTTACTTTTAGGTTCTCTCTTTGCTTAGAGAACCCCTTTCCATATTTCCTGTACGGCTGGTTTGGTGTTTGCAAATTCTTTTAATTTTTGTTTGTCCTGGAAGCTTTTTATTTCTCCTTCTATTTTCAATGACAGCCTAGCTGGGTACAGTATTTTGACTGCATATTTTTCTTGTTTAGTGCTCTGCATATATCATGCCAGTCCTTTCATGCAGGTGTCTTTGGATAGGTCTGTTTACAATCTAATATTTCTACCATTGTATGTTACAGACCTCTTGTTCCAAGCTGCTTTCAGAATTTTCTCTTTGTCACTGAAACTTGTAAGTTTTACTATTAGATGATGGGGTGTGGACCTTTTTTAATTGATTTTGAGGGGGGTACTCTGTTCCTCCTGGGTTTTGATGCTTGTTCCCTTCACCAGATTAGGGAAATTCTCTGCTATAATTTGCTCCAATATATCTTCTGCCCCCCTTCTTCTTCTGGGATCCCAATTACTGTAATATTGTTTTGCTTTACGGTATCACTTTTCTCACGAATTCTCCCCTCATGAGCAAGTAGTTGTTTATCTCTTCTTCTCAGCTTCTTTATTGTTCATCATTTAGTCTTCTATATCACTAATTCTCTCTTCTGCCTCATTTATCCTAACAATAAAAGCTTCCATTTTAGATAACACCTCATTAATAGCTTTTCAATTTCAACTTGGTTAGATTTTAGTTCTTTCATTTCTCCAGAAAGGGATTCTCTAGTATATTCCATGCTTTTTTCAAGTCCAGCTAGCACTTTGATAATCATCATTCTCAACTCTAGTTCTGACATATTACCAATCTCTGTATCGATTAGGTCCCTAGCTGTCAGTACTGCCTCTTGTTCTTTTTCTTGAGGTGAGATTTCTGCCTTGTCATTTTTATCCAGATAAGAATAGATGAATGAGACAGCAAATACTAAAAGGGTAGCAATGACCCCAGAAAAATATACACTAACCAAATCAGCAGAGACCCAAAATGGGGGGGGATAAGAAAGGAGGAATATATATATATATATATATATATAGAGAGAGAGAGAGAGAGAGAATAGAACAGGGCCACACACTTGATTTTGGATGTCTTTTGTTCTGTTAGAAGAAACTACCTCCCAAAATTTTAAAGAAAGAAAAAAAATATATAGATATATATATGTGTGTGTATGTGTATGTATATATATATATATATATGTATACATACACACACACATTTACAAAATAAGGGTAAACACGATGAAGGGATGGAATATGACTGTAAAGATGAAAATTTAAAAAGATTCTAAAAAAAGAATTGATAAGATAAGAAGTTGGTGCTGCTGGGTACTAGGCACTATGGGAGCTGAGCAAAGGGAAAACTGTGAGTGCTGTAGTAGCCTGGTGCTAGAAAAAAAATGCCCATGCTGCAGAAGCCATGTGCACTGCAGGAGCTAAGCACTAGACAACCCACAAACACTACAGGAGCCTGGTACTGGAGTAGTTGTACACACATTGCAGGAATGTGCTGAGAAAATACAGCAGGGCAAGAACATGAAATTCTTTTTTCCTCCAATACATTTTTTCATTTCATCTACTGACAAAGTTAACATCATGTCAGCAATCAATGGAAAAATATTTAAAGGTCTCAGATCCATTTCCACAGAGCAAGAAAAAAAGATGCACTTGGAGCTAAGAAGTGGTGAATAAATATTTGGTAAACCAAGGCAAACATGGTAATGAGGTTGGATTGGTATGCATAGGCAGATTATGCAGGTCATGTTGGCCACTATGAGAAGCTTGCATTTTATTTTAAGAATTATTTATCAATCTGGGGCACCTGGGTGGCTCAGTGGGTTAAGGCCTCTGCCTTTGACTCAGGTCATGATCCCAGGGTCCTGAGATCGAGCCCTGCATTGGGCTCTCTGCCCTGCAGTGAACCTGCTTCCCCACCTCCCCCCACCTGCCTCTCTGCCTACTTGTGATCTCTGTAGAATAAATGAATAATGTCTTTAAAAAAAAAGAGAATGATTTATCAACTATTGGAAGAGTTGGAGGAGAGGAGAGGAGGAACCAGAGAAGAAACAATGAGAATAGTAGGAAGTAATTACAATAAGCCAAATACAAAATGTTGGTGTCTGTGGAGTTGATAAGAAGTGGTAGGAAGGAGAATCTATGGGACTTTCTCATGGATTGAAAGTTAACATGCAGTTGATATTCAAAGAGTATTCGATCTCCTGGAAACAGGATAAATTCTAGCATAACATATATGGAAACTTAGATGATTATAGAAAGCTTCTCCTTATATGACTGCCAACTCAGTTAAATAATTGTATTTAGGGTTTAGTACTGTAGTACCCTATGTGGTTGAGTTTTAACTTCTATGTAGTTTCCTAATTATCAATCAAAATACTCAAGATTAGACTACAAAACAACATTGACTGTCAAAACCACCATGTACATAAGCAATTGCCCCTCAACACACCAGATAATACTACTAATGAGAGTAGAAATAGCCAAGAGCAACATGTGCTTTAGGAGAGCACAAAGACTGTGAAAATGATTTCCAGAGTGCCAGACGTGGTCTGTGTTTGCATATTTGAACTTTTTACTGCAGCCCATGGTAAAAAATCTACTTTATGTCATGACTAATTACAATGTATGAAGTGAAACAGGTTTTTCCAAACATACAAATCCTTATTCCATTTGTTGCATTCTGATGGTTTTTATTCTAATTAACATTTCAATAGTAGTCATATACTTCTGAATTAATTTCTTGAACCAATCAAGATCCATAACCTTCAGTTCAAAAAATATGGTCTGGAAAATTCAGGAAAACTTATCACTTGTTAGTGGTTGCATTTTTTTTTAAGTTCTTCACGTGTGGGTTGTGCCATTTACTAGTTGATAGCAGGGTATAAAAATTTCCCTTTTGCATCCCCTAACTCAGGAAGAAACTGGGTTTGGGAGTTAAGTTTAGATTTTAGATTTAAGGTTTCATTTTGGATCTTAGGAGCTCTCAGTTTATAATTTGTTATTTATTGGCTATCATTCACTGGACCATATGTTACTCAAGATGAAAAAGTCAAACTTATGTATCTTCACATCCCCTAAGGTACCTAGAATGATGTAGTGTATTTAATAATTCTTTAAACTTGTTTTGTAGTGTAATTAAGTTGAACACTAAATAATGACTATGTCATGTGTTTAAATTGAGTAATAAAATTTCAGAACCTTGAGATTTTTTCAAATTAGTTTTGCTATTTTATATGAACATATAGTTAGAGTTTTCAGAATGATTTTAAAATTTTGAAAATTTTCTTCATAATATAACTTCTGCTTATTTAGTACTTTGCACGTTCTTTGGTTCTTTTACATGGTATTATCACCAATAATTGATTAAGATAGCCAATAAGGTACACAAATACTTCCATTTCTATCAAGGTTAAAAAAAAAAAAACAACCAAACTGATAGCATTGTATAAAAGGAACGTCACAATCTGAAACTCATTTATTTCTATAGACTCTCCTCAACAACCACCCCCCAAATTACTCATCAGCTAATACCAGTTGCTTACTCTCTCCCATCTACCCAAAACTCATGACTTTTTCTAACTCCACATTTGTAGGCATGGTTTCCTCTGACTGAAATGTTGATCTACCCTCATGCCCCATCCTCAACTTAGCCTAGCTAATTCCTAGTTATCCTTCAAAACTCTTTCTAACCTCTCTACTTCTGAGAAGTATCTAGCAAAAGTGAAATGAGTGGGACCAGTTGCGGGGATAGTAGAGTAAACTACACAAGAGATAACTGGATGAATAAGTAAACAAATAAGAAAAGTAAAGCTATAAACCATATTGTGTCAACCCTTGGGATGTTTGCCAATATAATAATCTTTCTGTCATTGGAAACAGAGCCTCTCTTGTGATACCTCCATGCCAAAGGTCCCGCTATGCCACCTACTTTGACGTTGCTGTTCTTCGCTGCCTACTCCAGCCCCACTGGTCTGAGGAAGGCACTCAGTGGTCTCTGATGTACTATCTACAAAGGCTGCGGCACATGTTGGAAGAGAAGCCTGAAAAGCCTCCAGAGCCAGATATTCCTCTCTTGCCCAGACCCAGGAGCAGCTCAATGGTGGCAGCAGCTCCCTCACTAGTGAACACCCACAAAACTCAAGTAAGAGAAACTCAGTGCATTGTCTTTTAAATCAACAACTTTGGCCATAACAGATTCTCTTTTTCTCCTATCCATCCATCTCTTCATTCCAGTGCTGACTACTTATTAGTGGGTTACTCTGATATTATTATCCTTTCCCTTTTATCTTTTATTGCTAGATAATTTTGCTTCTTTCTTAGCATTTAATTTACCATTCAGAGAAGGGTATCTAAATACCTCTAGCTCACACTAATCTAGAGTTAAGGCTCTGTTGATCCAGAATAATGGAAAATTTCCCAACTGAAGTGCTAGTCAATAGATAGTTCTCTCATACAACTGTTGATTGCTGATATCATGAAATGTGTGACACTAGCATTTTACTGAACATGGTTTACCTTCTTTTGCATAGCTCAAAAATTTTAGCACCTCAATATCATAATTAGAAATGTTTCCTTTGGACATATAGTCTTCCTATTTATTATAGGTGTTTGGAAAAATAAACTGACTGTATCCTGATTTGATGACATCCCCCTGAAAATCACTTCTTGATAAATGAATGTGCTAATATCAGCTTGAACCCTTTTTCTTTCCCTCTGTCTCATTGATACCATATGTGTTGGGTATATAAAGAAAAAGGGTGATTTGCAGTGTGTCCCAGTTGTTTGGTTTAATTAAGTATGAATTGGCTATATCTGAAAATGTCTATATATTCTGAAAGTAAACATGAGCAATATTAGAGTGAAAAAGAGAGATACTCTTTTTTAGTAGTAGATGATTCTGCCCAAACTAAAAATCTCTTTTGATGAACCATTAAACAGAAAAACTTTTTTTAAATGTAAAGACAAAATGAGATACCTTTCTTGGCTTTCCCAAATTTGGAGCTTCATGTTCCCACTGTTAAAAATTCCAAACGGGTTACAGTTAATATATAACATATCTCCTCCAAAGCAGGATATGGATTCTAAAAGTCTAGAACTACAAGTTAAACCCTCATAGATATCAAAACATTAGGCACACCCCTATTAAAAATATGACATCTCAATAAGAAAAGTCTTTGGATATAAAGCCTTAAGTCCTTGATTGTAAAGTCTGCCTTTATTGTCTATTAAGGACCTCACCATGAAGTGTAATGAAGAGGAAAAATCTCTTAGCCCTGAGGCCTTTTCTAAGGTTTCGTTGACCAATTTACGTAGGTCTGCAGTCCCAGATCTTTCTTCAGACCTTGGCATGAACATTTTTAAGAAGGTGAGTAGAACCATTTAAGCTTTATAATATTTTGGTACTTGGAAAAAAAAAATCAGTAGGACATGAGGTCATGCTGCAGAATGGGATAGGCTGGGAAAGGAACATTGAGGAGAGAGGTCAGCCCCCACTTGTAGCACTGGTTTGCAGCATGACCTTGTGTGAGTCCCTCTGTATGCATGAATGTTTCCCATTCTCAATGTTACCAAGCTCAGTCTTGATGATGTGTGCAGAGCAGATAGTTGTGGTAGCCATGACAGTGACTTATATTTATATGGTTTCTCTCATTTTATCAAGCATTTTATATAAATGGTTCTCATTTAATCCAATGAGATTCTAAATTTCTACATTTTGCACCTAAGAAAATGAGCCTTACTGAAGTCTTACTCAGAGTGATGGGATCATCATGGAACATTTATTCTTGAAGTCATTTCCAGTTTAAAGACAGCAAAACAAACAAAACTCTGTAAAAAAAGTAGTAAATCCTTACAACAAATCACTAAATTTTCTACCCTCACAACTTTTTATAGGTCATCTCATAGGTTTCCATTCAATAAACATTTACTATGTACCTACTAGACCTCTAAAAATGAGAAATTAAAAGCGGAGTCAAGTGTATACCTGGGAGTCACCTAATCAGTGTTCAAATTCTTGCTCTGCCACCTTCAACCTCTGTAATCCTGGTCAAACGATACTAGGTATCAGTTCCTTCATTTGTAAATTAGATACATAACATACTTACTTCAAAAGCTTATGAGGATTGAGATAATACCTGTAAATTCCTCACTGTGCCTGGCTTTTAGTAAGTACTCAATAAATGTTAATTATTCTCAAAAAAAGAAAGGAGCTAAACCTTGGAAATTTTAGTAGTTTGTGAAAGGTTGAGTCCAAACTCAAAACCAGGTCTTATTCAAGCTAGGTCATTCTTTTATGAATCTACCATTCCATCTCTCCTTTTGTAAATATATGGAGCCAATCAGCTAGGAAATAATGTGTAGAATAATGTATGTGTAGTAGCTTCATTTTCTATTTTTCAGAATGATTAGTTCAGCTATGTTCATGAAAGACACAGAACATATTGTTAACTTAAAATATGAGCTCAGAGTGTTGCTATGCAAGCAGTCATGTCTACCTTCATTGATAATGTAATGATAGGCAATGGATGTAGTTTTTCAAAAAATGTCAGTCATCTGGGGGAATAAGTTTTCAGTACTGACTACACATGAGAATCTTTGGGGAGACATAAAAAAAAATTGCTGTGCCCAGACCCGCACCCCAACCAATTAGGTCAGAATTGCTGCAGGTTAGACCCAAACATTGGTATATTTTAAAAGCTTCCCAAGAAATTCTGAACTCTTATTTCTACTGGATTTTGAACTTGTTTGACAGGAGTAATGGGTTTGTACCAATTCATGCCTGTATCTTCTGACTTTATGGACAGTGGCACACACTTGAAGTTGTCTGGCTGGAAAAATTGATTTCAGTCCTGGAAAAATGAAACAGATAATAACTGGCTGGTCCTAGTGGTCCATGTGACTCTAGAATCCTATACTCTAACCTATGATTCTCAAATTTTAGCATTTATCAGAATGCTAAAGTGCAGGGCTTATTAAAACACAACTGCTGATGGGGCATCTGGGTGGCTCAGTTGTTAAGCGTCTGCCTTCTGCTCAGGTCATGATCCGTGTCCTGGGTTCGAGCCCCACATCAGGCTCCCTGCTAGGTGGGAAGCCTGCTTCTCCTTCTCCCATTCCCTCTGCTTGTGTTTCCTCTCTGTGTTTCTCTCTGTCAAATAAATAAAAATCTTAAAAAAAAAACAAAAACAAAACACAACTGCTGGACCTTAGCTTCTAGGTTTCTGATCTAGTTTCTTTGGAGTTGAACCTGACAATTTGTATTTCTAACAGTTTCCCAGTTGATTCTGATCCCACTGGTCCAGGGACAACACAAGCTAGCAGAAAGACCCAGGGAATATGTTACATTTTGTTTTGTGTCTTTCACTCTTTTAACACATTATGGAAATCTCACCATTTCTATTGGATGATACTCATTGACTTTCTGGTCTCTTCTTCCTGGAACATTCCTGTATTTTACTGCAGATTATTATTTGGGAAGCAGGATGTCACCTTTCCTTTGCCCTGTGCCTAATCCTTTACCTCTCATCTTCATAGTTCAAGAGTCGCAAGGAAGACCGAGAGAGGAAAGGCTCGATCCCATTCCACCACACAGGAAAGAGGAGGCCCCGAAGAATGGGCGTGCCATTCCTGCTCCACGAGGACCACCTGGATGTATCCCCCACCCGAAGCACATTCTCCTTCGGAAGTTTCTCTGGGCTTGGTGAAGACAGGCGAGGCATTGAAAAAGGAGGCTGGCAAACCACCATTTTAGGTGACCACAAGGACTTTTCAAAGTAGGGCAGAGCTTCAGTGACCTGTTTAGAAATCTGGATCTAGGGCTCCAGGGCAAATCTGCATCTTTCTTGAACAGTTTAGTCAAGAAATGTGGGCCCAGATGCTAGCTTCTAGTACCAAAGGAATGCAGATAATTTAATTAAATATGGAAGAACTCTGTATAATTAGGCAGGTAATGGCCCTATTTCTTAGGGACTTTAGATGTGGAAACATGGCCTTAAAGGGTCTTGTGCATTAGGATTCATCATGAATCCAAAAACAGACTTTAATTTGGATATTAGAAAAGGAAAATGTAAAGAAAAGAAAAAGAAGCTCCCCCCCCCTTCCTGGATGGCATATTTAGAAAGCCAACTTAAAATCAGAAACTGAGAGCTTGCTGGCACTCCAAATATGGTTTCTAACATTTGGCTTAGATTGGAGATGATCTTACAACAGACAACTTCATCCATCATCTTGACCCTGACTATTCCTAGAACAAGTCCAATGTCTGCTACTTGGTTGTGCCTCAGGCACTTCCTAATGTCCTTTTATTCTCCCTGCTGTCCTTTGGAAAGACAACATCTCAGCAGAGAATCTTTCGTTTTTAAATTCTCTCGTGGTGCTCTTGTCCATCTCAGGGAAATTTACCCGGCGGGGCAGTTCCGATGCAGCCACGGAGATGGAGAGCCTGAGCGCCAGGCACTCCCACTCCCACCACACCCTGGTGAGTGACCTGCCAGATCACTCCAACAGCCACGGAGAAAACACTGTCAAGGAAGGTGGGTCGGAGGCGGCACCTGCAGGCGGGAGTTCAGGTTCCTTTTCCTGTTTCCTGTTTTTACTTCATATTCCATTTTCATTGCAATCTGGCTCCTTCTATTTTTTAAAAACTTGCATTCATGTATTACATTGCTGGGTAATTTACTTGTGAGCCATTCTTGGGATTTCCTTTGTAGCAAAAGCTATTTGATGGCACACTGCAAACACCATACCTCTCAGAGGGGAAGGAAGCCATTCATCTTTGTTTTCAAAAGGTCATAGACCCATGGGGCCAGAAGAGACTTAGAAGACAGTTCCATTCAGTACCATGGTCCCCTGTATGATGTCCCTCGAAAGGTCTTATCTACCTTCAATGAGAGGAAAAGTCACTGCCTTCCAGGACTATGGATTCTTTTTCGGACAGCTGCTATTTCAAATAAGTGCCTTATATGCTTCATGTGGAGAAAACGTGTGTCTGGGTGGAAGCCAAATTGGTCTCTTATTCTGTACTGTTAACTTACAAGCATTAATTGAAGCCCTCTTTTCCCTGGAGTATGTTTCAAGTATTTGATGATACCAGTTACTTCCACCACAAATTTATGTTCCATTACTCTTGAACAAAGGAGAAAAAAGTCTTCCTTATTTGCTGTTGCTTAAATATGCTAGATAAAACCAAATATTTTATCAGCCACAAGCTTGTGGGGAAATACTTCAACTAAACCAGTTGCTAAAGGCATTAGTAAATCCTGAATATGCATAGATGCTACTGTATCAGTAGGATCTGCCATTTAAGAGTGGGTAAAATCCACCTGTTAAACAAAAGTTAAACTCTAGCCCGGGTCTTAAGGCAGCCAGTTGGAATTCGCATTTTCTATAACTTTCATTTTTGCCAGATGTCACATGGCCTTGACACAAGGCCTTGACACAAGGCAATTTTGTGGGAATTGAGATTAGCTTTGAGACTACAGGTCAAATATCTACAACAGCCTCAGCTCTGCTTGTGACCATGAGAGTGTAACTGCCTGATATGATGTCATGAGGTAATATGGGGAAAATTAAGACATTGCTTTCTTTTTATTAGTGCGATCCCAGATCTCCACAATCACAGTTGCAACCTTCAACACCACCCTGGCATCGTTCAATGTAGGCTACGCAGACTTTTTCAGTGAGCATATGAGGAAGCTCTGCAACCAGGTGCCTATCCCGGAGATGCCACATGAACCCTTGGCATGTGCGAATCTGCCCCGAAGCCTCACAGACTCCTGCATAAACTACAGCTACTTAGAGGACACGGAACATATCGATGGGACCAATAACTTTGTCCACAAGAATGGCATGCTTGATCTTTCAGTAAGAAGCAAGAATTTCTCTTACCAAAGCTTGAAAGATAATGACTCTTTGATCCAGTTTTTATAATGCTATAAAATAGATTCTTAGCAATGTTGAACCTTAAAATGAAAAGGCTACCCATATAAAAAATTTCACAAATGTGTCAACCATCACCGAGGCAACTTTCCCTTTTTGGTTCTTTTCAAGCATTACATTAGATGTGATCTGACCTCAGAATATTTTTATAATCCAAAAACATTAGCAAATCCTGAATATGCTTATGTAAAATACACATAAACAAGTATGGGCTAAGTCTCTTTTCTCTAGAATAAGAGTAAAAAGTTCTCAGTTTATTTTCTTTTATTATACAAGCAACATGACTGCAAACCTCCTGGGTAGCAAGGGAAAATGAATAGAACCCCATTAAAAGATTTAAACTTGCATTCTCAAAAACGTCTTGATTATAGTTATTAGCAAATGAAAGGGTTGTATAGTTTACAATTATATTTCACAAAATTTTTTATTTCATATTAGAAAACGGGCTCAGCAAGTAATTTAATATATTAAAATCAATGAAAAGACATAATTTAAACATGCAAATATTTTGCATTTAAAATTGAGGTGTAAATAATGATACAATTGTGAATGCCTAAATGTTTCTCGATTATGTGGATGTGGGAATCATTGTTTTTTATCTATTATGACAGAAAGTGAAAGGCAGAGGATTAAAACCCTTTGATTTAAAAAATCAGTTGAACCCGTTTCCATTTAGTTGAAAAATTATGGTCCTATTAATTCACTATTCTTCAGTATCCCTATTAACAGTATTATGACAAGTTTTGGAATACTTCAGTGAGATAATACACAATATTTTCTTTTCATACATACATTTTACGTCTTTGGGTGACTTATACTTAAGCACATACACAAGGTCCCAGTGCAATTTAAATAGGCACATTTGAAAATTACGTGAATTATTTATGCTTAAGTACATAGAAAAGCCTAAAAGAAATGTATTAAACAGAATAACAAAATCTATGTAGGGAGAGATAGTTCGGGCAAACTAATCACCTTCTGTTCCTCTTTTTCTCTCCCCCCAGGTGGTCCTGAAGGCTGTTTATCTTGTCCTGAATCATGACATCAGTTCTCGCATCTGTGATGTAGCACTAAACATTGTGGAATGCTTGCTTCAACTTGGTGTGGTGCCTTGTGTTGAAAAGAACAGAAAAAAGAGTGAAAACAAGGAACATGAAGCTACAGAAAAAAGAGCCAGTGAGGGAACCTTCCAGTTCAAAGGTGTATCTGGAAGTTCACCCTGTGGATTTGGGGGCCCTTCAGTGAGTGGAGCGGGAGATGGTGGAGGAGAAGAAGGAGGTGGAGATGGAGGTGGTGGAGGAGGTGATGGAGGCGGAGGTGGACCTTATGAGAAGAATGATAAGAACCAAGAGAAGGTATGACTGAACCACTTTCTGTGTTCTCATGAAATGTTGCCCCTAATTTCTTTCCAGTGCTTGCTTGCCAAGAATTTGATCACAACTAGTCCCTAAAGAAAGTCGTGAGCCTAGAAATCTTTTCAGTGGGTTCTCACCAGGCATTAGTAGAAATGGTTAGATGAAATGGTATTCTCAATTCAAAAACCACTGACATTCAAGCAGTGTTAGAGCTAATTTCCTAGTCATGTTATTTCTTTAGGATAGTATCTCAGTTATACTATATGACCATCACTCACAGTCTGTCAAGAATAGCCTCTTTCTCAAGTTTTTCAGGGTCTGACCAAATCGAGGACTATTTTCTTCTCAGAATTCCATAACAAAATACCATAGATTGGGTGGATTAAACAATAGAAATTCTCTTCTCACATTTCTGGAGGCTGGGAAGATCAAGATGAAGGTGCCAGCGAGGCTTCTGAAGCTTCTTCTCTTGGGTTATAGGTGGCTGCCATCTTGCTGTATACTCACATGGCCTCTTTTTTTCTGTAAACACACAGACAGAGAGAGAGAGAGAAGGAGAGAGAGAGTTCTCTGGTGTCCATTCTTATAAGGATACTGATCTCATCAAACTAGAGCCCCACTCTCATGAAATCGTCTAATCCTAATTACCTCCCAAAGGCCACATCTTCAAACACCATCACATTGAAGGTTAATGCTTCAACGTGAATTTGGGAAAAATATATTCAGTCCATAACAAGCTGTATAATTTTTCCTCAAGATGATGTTTTTTCTCTTGATCTAAGGAACATGTTTTTTGGGCAGCCAATTTCAATCACTGTTGAAGAAAGGGAAGAATTTTGTTCAGCTAATTGGTTGCTTTCAAAGACTATCCTTGGTGCTCTCATGTTTCAGTGTTTCACAACTTATGTTTTTAGCTTTCTTATTATTGGTTATTCCTGAATTTAATTCCCTTTGCCTTGGTAACACCTCATCTATGATCTCTCCACTTAATGCCAAAAATTAGTTTTTTCCTTTACTTTGGGTTCTAAATAAATACCATAGCTTGGGGGTCTCAGGGGGCTCAGACAGCTGAGTGTCCTATTCTTGATTTCATCAGGTCTTGATCTCAAGTTTGTGAATTCAAGCCCCACATTGGGCTCCTCAGTGCCACGGTGGGCATGGAGCCTACTTAAAAAGAGAGAGAGAGAGAGAGAAAGAAAGAAAAAAGAATTACCATAGTTTGAGTTCACGTAACTTATACTGATTTCAGTTCAGGGTTTTTGTTGGAAAATACTGTTAACAAATTGAAATCAACAGAAGATTTGAATATCTAATGTCAGGATGTACACATCAGGTCAAGTGTTTACAGGTGTAAGATGATGTGTGCAGAGTTCTACCATCTACATAATTATCTAAACTATGAATTGTCCATCTGAATAAGTGTTGTGGTGCTCCTTCCTCTTATAATTTCTTCTCTATCTCTTTCTAATCCTACTTGATCCATTTTTAATTTTCATTGATCATCTGTGTTTCTTCATCTCATTGTCTACTATCTTCCTAATATTTTAAGTCTCTCATCCAAATATTCTTTTCCAATATTCTTGGGTTCCTGAACCCTTTCTTTAGGATTTTCTTCCTCTGACTTAATCATAAATGTGTATTTTCCAATTCCTTTTTTAAAGATTTTTTAAATTTATTTGTCAGAGAGAGAGCACAAGCAGGGGGAGCAGCGGGCAAAGGGAAAAGCAGGCTCTTCACTGGTCAGACCCTGAAAATCTTGAGAAAAGGTATTCTTGACAGACTGTGAGTGATGGTCATATAGTATAACTGAGATACTACCCTAAAGAAATAACATGACCAGGAAATTAGCTCTAACACTGCTTGAAAGTCAAGCAGGAGCCTGATGGGAACTTGATCCCAGGACTCTGGGATCATGATCTGAGCCAAATAAAGACGCCTAACTAACTGAGCTACCCAAGCATCCTGAGTGTATTTTCCAATTCTGACAGTATCTTCCAGTACTTAAGGTTGCCAACTTCTTACCTCTTCATACATTGCTGAAGATAATCCAAAAATCCTAAGATCTCACTCTTACTAAATGTCCATGTTTTATCTATCAATATAAGCTGGCTACTCAGAGATAATAGATGGTATTTTATCCAATATAATATTCAAGGGAAAATAGAAAGAAAAAAATAAGAGTTGTGAAATTTTGATAGGTTTTCATTATTAAAGCTTAGATAGTTCAACTAATATAAAGAGGGCTTTGTTATGTATCCTAAGAATTTCTGAGGTCCATTATTAGTATTATATTTTTACTTTTAGTTCTAAAATTTTACCCAATTGGTATCTGCATATGATTTCTTTTTGTAGACTTGCAAGTCTCTTGCCAATTTAAAATCTAGTTAGTATACTAAATACTTGATAATGTAAACAGTATTTGGACAGAAGTTATCATTCTTGGTTAGATGGAATTTTTTTAAGTCAGATATGTAGACTTCAAAACAACCACCAAGTAATCAATGTTTCATAGTTAGTTCTGGAAAAAAAGTACTCTTTGTATAAAAAATGAAAAAATTTTTTTAAAAAGTCCTCTTTGTAAAACAAATAATTTATAAAATAAAACCTAGCCATAGATAAAGTGCATGTATTTCTGATTCACACAGGTCTCTTCTGCCCTAAATCTCTGTTATTTTCAGTGGAATCTGAGAGTTTATCTAATTTTACAGTGTAGTAATGCCAGAAGCATGGGTAATTTGTTAATTCAGAAAGGAAGATCTAATTCTATTTCTATATATGTTATTAACTAATACTGAGAGCTTGAAATGTTATTTAATATCTGTCCTGATTTCTGCCTGTAGCTTGGTACATTTTTCTGAATGTCTTCTGTAAGAGGAACCTAAATCCTAAGGACATCTGAAGGTATAAAGAAAATCAAACTTGGGGGTGCCTGGGTGGCTCAGTGGGTTAAAGCCTCTGCCTTTGGCTCAGGTCATGATCCCAGGGTCCTGGGATCGATCCCTACCATCGGGCTCTCTGCTCAGCGGGGAGCCTGCTTCCTCCTCTCTCTCTCTCTGCCTGCCTCTCTGCCTACTTGTAATCTCTGCCTGTCAAATAAATAAAATCTTAAAAAAAAAAGAAAATCAAACCTGAATAGATATTTATTAAGAGCTTTTGGAGCTAGGGATTTTTTTTTTAAAGGAACATATAGTAATCTAAAAATGGGTGTAAACCTAACTTCCAAACCAGGCCCTACCCAGGGTGAACTTTTCTGAGGCACTACTTACTGCCTTTAGCTGTATAGTCGGTCGGTGCACCACACAAGGGCTCGTGGCTAAGGCTGAATCCAGAAGGACTGAGATCCAGTCTATACTCTGCTCACTGAGCTGTTCAACCAAGAGATGCATCTACTAAAAGGGCTCATCTATTTCTAACTCATCTACCCACAGGAATGCCTTTTCTAATTTGCACAAAGTAGTCTCAAAGGAGAGCAGTGTCCCACATCTAGAAATCTAGAAAATATATATATATATATATATATAATTATGTATATAATACATATAAATACATATAAAATAAATATAAAATATGTATATATTATTATGATTCCCATTTTGTAGGGCACACAGTGGTTAAGTGGCTGGCCCAAGGTTATGGAGCTAAGATGTGAATCCAAACTACAACATTTCTGAATTGCTGTATATATAATAAATAAGTTAGTAAGTGTCTATTGATCATTTCTGAGTCTTCCATTTGCAACTGTCTGATATATAGAGTGCCCAGGAAATGGACTGAGATGTGGAGATCTATGTGCAGGAAGTTTCCAGAGGTGGCCTCTCAGGATCAACATCTGTGAGGTTGTAAAAGAAGCAGGATGAGGTAGAGAGAAAAGTTGAACTACAATGTAGTTGTAACAGAGACTTCAGCTTATCACACAGAGAGCTCTAAAGCAAGGATGACTCCTCAAAAGTAATTTCCAGGTGGAGAAAAGGAGCCCACATTTATACCCCTAAACCTGCATTATGCCTTTGACCAGCCATTGGAAGCAGACTGCTACCAGGAAGAGCATTAACCTTAAGTGAGGCAACTCTCCTTTAGCTAAGAGCAATGGCCAGTTAGGATCTCAGTAGAGAGCTGTCAGCCAGCAACACTTCCAGGCTCAGAGAATGCTCAGTTTTGCAGGGGGCATCACAGCTCTGCATCCACTACATGAGGCTGTAGATTAGAAAAGGAGGACCAACTGCATAACTTTAGGGGAGAGGAGTCTACCTTTCCATATCATGGATGACGTCTTGGTAACACCATCTCTTTCACTCCCTACCCACACTGGAGTGCTTTCAGTGTGTGATATCATTTGCTTAGCCACCTGATCCACATGACAATGGAAAACCACTTCACCATTTACAGAACAATGCTTATCCATTATTTCCTTTGTTCTGCACAGTAAACCGATATAGAAAGGGAAATTATTAGGATCCTTCTGCCTCTTTGGAGATAATTCACAGAAGTTCATTTTTCTGGAAGATGTGTCCTTCACTAACAGCAAGAATTAAATGGGGCAAAAGAGAGGATGATAACCATTCTGATTATTCATCTCAGGAGAGCTTCCTATTTACCTGCAAAGGAAGAAACAAGCTGAATGTTGACAAATTTCTTTATATTCTCACTTTGCTGGTGTGTGAGTATTACAATACGATGAAAATATAAAATTAGAAAGTCCCTTAGAAATGTCAGAAGTTATCATGTGATTTCAAAGTTCCAGACTTTTATCAGTTCCAGAAATTTAGCAATAATCGTTGCCTGCTGGTACTATCAGAAACCTGATGATGAGGGTAGCTTCTGGGAAAATCTGTTTGCCTTCATCACTGATAGTCCCCATTGTCTCTCTAGGTGGTTCTAATAGTCTGCAAAGATACAGTAAGCATGTTTTCTAATCAAGAGGTCTACATTTATATCCTTTAGCACTAGAGGGTGATCAAAATGCACATTTTTCTTTCTTTTAAAAGGCAATCTGGATTTTAGAAAGATTAACATGCTTGTTGAGCCCTTGACAATTCTGTTTTTCAAGTTGTACGTGCTCATCATAAAACATATAAAACTTGGTTTAATCACAAAATGGAATGTCAGTACCAAAAGGGCTTTGTGACTTTTCTAGGATGAAAGTACACCTGTAAGCAACCATAGGCTTGCTCTGACCATGCTCATTAAAATAGTGAAGTCTTTGGGATGTGCCTATGGTTGCGGAGAAGGACATCGAGGGCTCTCTGGAGATCGTCTGAGACACCAGGTATTCCGAGAGAATGTAAGAGAATTACAGTAGATTCCATTTCCTCTCCTTCCCTGCCTCCAATTTAAAAATGAGTCCTTTGACAATGAGGGTCAGTGTTCCCTGAAAAATATTGCATTTCATAGGGATGATTAATGATGATTCAGAGTGGGAAGATTCCCACAACATATCTCAAGACCTCAAAAACCCAGGCCTAGGAAAGCTTAATTGGGAAAACACTTCTGCCTTCTGCCTAGAGCAGGCCAACTCCCATTTGGTGAAAGGGTGTATAATTGGAATGTGTGAATTAAAGTTTGCAAGACATTGGCAAAGATTAATGTATTTAAGGAGCCTCTGAGGGGCTGTGACGAATGACTTTTTGATCATTTGCCTGGGTACATTAGAAACATATTTTATGTTCAAGAATGGGGTCAAAGTTTAGGACTCAGTTTGTCATTCTTACATAAGTCTGGAAAATGGCCCTTATTGGGACAAAACAGGACTATAAAAGTAGCCCGTCATGTTCTGGCTGCTTTGTTTGAGAATGAACCTTGACTCCTTCGTATTTGAGATCATGTCCCTTTGAACTGTGTGAAACTTGAAACTCTGCGCTTGGGCTTGCAAAGCACAATTCTGTCATGGAATATGATCTTACTCCTGCTCATTTTCACTTGCCTCAGCTGATTGCTACTTTTCCCTTCACTCTTGAGCAATAACCCACCTCCACAGCAAGTCCAAGCTGGGACAGTTGCCTCATACCTACATTTGAATTGAAATTGTAAGAAAACATCTTCCTGAAAATAAGGGTTTTATGCAAATTCGAGTCCAGGAAACCCTTTGGCATATGACGGCAGAGTTTTAGGATCATGTCAACATCTAATGCCAACCCGTTTTTTCTTGGTATTAGTTTTTGTCATGAAATGTTCACACAGTATTAGCATGCTGGGTTTCTTCCTTACTCTGTCATCTACCCATCTATCCATCTATCCATTCTTGTCTCTTTCTTTTATATGCTTTATGTTGTATTATATTCATTGACTGTTTGTATATGGGGGATTATAGTCACAGTAATTAACTTCTAAATTCTGAAGCATGACAACTTTGACCAAGATCTAGATTTTGAGGCTCAAAATTTAAAAATCAAAATAACAATAATAATAAGGCAATAGAAAGCTGAAATCGGCCCCATCTTTGAGCATGTGTATGTGATTTTTATTGTTTGATTTTTAAATCTATCACAGTATGAATAAATGCCTTCATGGTTATTATCACTCCTCATACAAAAGACCAATTCCATGAAACGGCACATTAAATATAATAAGTGTCATGCTTTACTTAGATGTATAAACTGGCTCTGACACCAGAACCTGTCTTTCTAGCCTTGGAGAAAATAGGACAGGTGATCAGAAGCCACTTGAGAGATCACTTGCTGCTTAGTAGTCCACTATGCTTTCCTCATGAGACTACTGAACATTTCCCATCAGGCTGTCCAGACAGTTTTTAACCTGCCTTCTCAGCTTTCCTGACGTAGAGGGCAACTCTTCCATTCTCTTGTAGCCCAGCTTAATATTCATTATAGGGACGATATTTGCCTTTCCTTGCTCAGCAAACACATTGTCCAAGAGATACAAACTTGAGGCATTATCCCTGGAAAAGTCTATTTCAATAAGCTGGTTCTTTACAAATTTCTAAAACATGGCATTTTCAGAAGTTACTTAACTTTTAAGATGTTAGGAGTATTTCTTCTACCACATCAGGACCTCTGTATTTCTTTAAGGAAGGAAGGAAGGAAGGAAGGAAGGAAGGAAGGAAGAAAGGAAGGAAGGAAGGAAGGAAGGAAGGAAGAAAGAAAGAAAGAAAGAAAGAAAGAAAGAAAGAAAGAAAGAAAGAGAAAAAAACACGGAGGGAGGGAGGGAGGGAGGGAGGGAGGAAGAAATAGAAGATTACTTTAATGATATACATCAAAATGCTTAATAATGCCAGCATGTGTTTTTTTAGCTTAATCATTTGCAGGTAGTCCCAAACTATTGAAAGGAAATTCACTCTGACAGCTTTATATCTCTTGGAGAAGTTTAGAATATTCATTGAGAATCAAAATGCTTAAGGTTCGATAGTCTGATTTGATTCTTGCTTAAACTTCCCATGGAACTCACTGAGACATTCTAAGAGCCTCTAACGAGTGGATTTGAAACTATGCTGCCTTTGCTATATTTTGTAGAGAAGATCAGATAATTTGTGCTTCAAGACTTTCCAACTCAGAAGTTTAAATTGTTTCGTAAGTGTAACAATGAAGATCTTTGCAAATTCTTTATGGGATAATAATTAAATACTACTTCATGCAGGAAATATTTTAAGTAAATGCTTTGAAAACATAATTTAGTAGCAAGCAACATTTATTTTGTAAGGGGAAAAATGAGCTTGACTAAGATCTAGCAACCAATAACCTCTCTGGAATAAAAATACTTATTTTCTCATTATTCTAGGACCTAGTAAAGAGAGAATGAAAACAATTATCAATTCACCTGACTTTGGGACGCAGATGGGGGAATGACAGCAAGGTCATACCAAGAAATTTATTGCTAATTCCAAGTTTTAGCCTTTGAAAATCTTTCTATTTCTTTTCAGGTTTTTCCAGAATCTTTCTCTGGGCCTTGATTTGTTAAAGTAGTAACTTAACTTTTCCTCTGGGAAACCATTAAGGGCCTACCTTGTATGTTTGAATTCTTAGGGATTGCTTTCTCCAATCTGACTTTCAAGATTGTGCCTGGTTGTCCAAAGTTTTCCATCCTCAGTTAAGGTGGTCCTCACCCAACCACCTCCCTTTCCTTAGCCTTTTCCTTCAACCTAGAGTCTTCTGTTATTTCCCCCATCTCATTCCTTTGTAGTGGACTTCCTTATATCTCTTACACAGAATGTTTCTTCGAGAGAGCAACTAATCTCTATTCATTCATCCATCATCATAAGTTCTTTTGGAAAGTGGGTAGTACCTAAATAATGTTTGCCCCAATCATTATCTAGATTCTTCATAGGACTACTGTATCATAAAAGAAATAACCTCAGTAAAGGGCAAGACTCTGACTCCTAATTTTGACTCTGCTGAGAATTGTGTCAACTTGGACAAAACCCTTGACTTCTGTGAGCCCCAGCTTCCTTCACTATAGTATTGGATGCTCATCAAATCACAGAGGTGTGAAAGTCAAATGTTATGTACTTAAAAGCAAGAAGTGTGTTTTAACAGCAAAGCACTGTACACATGTGATTTTTCTCTTCATAGTAGGAGAAGGCTGGGAGGCTTTGAATGACACCAGATAGTATCCACATATTCTGTCTGTGGCCTTCTACAGCCAATGACTGCACCTTCATTTGTTCTGATTATTATGGGATTGTTGTAGAATTAGTCCCTTTCCATTTGCCAGATGGCAGAATTATTTGCTGGATCATATGCAATATAATTGTGAGTATTAGGGTCTGGCCAATGGTTGCTTGGTTTTCGCATCTGTAAGGCTAATTTCTATTTAAATATCAAACTCTCACATTCAAATACAGACACATAAATAAACAAACTAGACCTGCCTGTATTTTATGCCTCCTCCCTGCTTCAAGGATCTTCCCTTCCTAGCCAGATAAGAGGACACTGGATACCCACTTCCTATATCCCTCTCACCACCCCCTCAATTAAATCTACTTAAGTTCAAAGTAGCTGAACATAGGAGTGGCACACTTCTTCCCATTACACAAAGCCTTTGAGGTTTTTCAAACCTGGCTGACCAATTCTGTAACCTGCCTAATTTTTCACACTTTGAGCTTTTCTTCATTGAGATCTTAAAATCTTGATCTTGGTGAAAAGACTGAGTTTTTTTGGGGGGTGGGGCACTAGCATTAGACATTAACCTTGGGTTTTACTTGGAGCAGCCCTTCTCAAAGTAAAGTCCTTCATACTGCTCAGCTTATCTCTGCCCCTCTTGCTCAGACAAGAGGGACTAGCAGGGTTGGCCTGCACCAGCCAGCAGGGATGGATGGAAGCCTTTGCCTTCTGCAGGCTTCTGTCTCAGACTAATGGTATCCCTAGCTTAAGCTGGTACCTGTGACTTTTTCACTTTTCTTCCTTCATTGCAGGCCCAGAACTGCCTCACTAAGCTATACAAGCTAGATAAGATGCAATTCCGACAAACCATGAGGGACTATGTGAACAAGGACTCTCTCAATAATGTAGTGGACTTCTTGCATGCTTTGCTAGGATTTTGTATGGAGCCAGTCACTGACAGTAAGTAAAGCTGTGCCACGTTCCAGGAGAGATCGCTATGAGGTGACGCAGGTAGAGTTTCAGAAGTACCCTGAATATGTGGGGATAGAATTTAGAGGGAAAGATGTGTGTGTGTGTGTGTGTGTGTGTGTGTGTAATGAAGTATGAATAAGAGAAGCTTGCACATCGTCTTTGATGACACGTTTTTGGAAGCTTTGTGATGACAACTTTCCTCAGCAAAAGGGATTTGGTAAAGTTGTGACATCCTCACAGTTAGCCCTTCAAACCATCACTCATGGCACTCCTCTCTCTTTCACACGACTTTCTGTTATATGACAATTGAGGCAGAAATCAAGGAACAAGGGAGTATATTCCTTAGTTCAACAAATATGAGTATTTATTATATTCCAGGCACAGTACTTGGAGATGTTTTTCACAAAATAAAATAGGAAAGAAAAGATATATATAAACATAATAGTAGTGTAATTTCGATATACTCATATATACCTACATATATACTGAATTTTTTTAAAAACAGGCAAATGGATATACAGATAGCCCCACACACAATTTTATACTTCATGGCTTTAAGAAAACCCCACCAAAGAGACCTGTGGTGTAAGGGGCCAGTGAACACCAGTTGCCTTCATAATAAACCAAACACCTTCAGTATCACTCAAATGCGAATAGAGTAATGAAAAGAAAATGCTGTATGAAGCCTGAGTTGAGTAACATATACATTTTAATTAGAGCCTGGGAAGAAATAATGTCTTAGTATAGCCTTTTGTGGTTTATATGATACATGTATGAGAGTTGATTAATTTATAATGAAGATCTATTTAATGAATTTGGAACCAATTTCCCTATTAGTATCCCAGGCTTTATTGTTTGGTGATCTCATTAAAAAATATTGTTCCTTTATAGAGCCCCTAAAATAATGTATATCCTCAAAGAAGTTTTTAAGCTGAGCACATTATAAATTTTAAAAAATAATAAAGTGAGAATTATAGTTGAGCTACTATAAGAGAAATTCCTATTTTTCTCTTTTTTAAAGCTAGCTGAGATAGAAGCTACAAGCATAGACCAAAATATTTCTTTCTATGAAAAAAAAATATTTCTTTCTATGATGTAAAATCTAGGGATAATCCCCTGCCAGCTGACACAGACAGTGAAAGGTTAGTGATAAAGTGTATTACTTCAAGGTAACAAATCCCCCCCGGGACTCTTGAGAAGTGACTCACGGTGAATCAGCCAACCAAACACACAGGTCCTTATCTGATTCGTTTTGAAGATGCATACACCCTGACCCTACAGTCCATTGGTGGCTCACAGTCATTAGAAATCTTCTGGCAAGGCTCCGGAATATCTCATGTGTCCCCTACAAAATGTCTGTGGATATGTGAAAAACTGGCAAAAAATGCTACCAGAGCATTTTTGCTCTGGCCTCAGTTCATTGGCATTTCACATTTCAATGAGTCATAAGGAAGTGGCTCTAAGAGAGGTTATAGATTTTCATTCTCCATATACCTACAGTCTGGGAGCAAGAAGCTGATGGAAGTTCTATGCAGCTCTTGGCAGGACTTAGTCTCCTTTTTATTGCCAGTGCCCGTGTGAATCCCCACCCCCACCAAGGTCCCCTCACCCCTCTGCCTCCTCCTGCCCTGTTCACCTGGTTGACCCCACCCCTATTTCTGAATGACTGAAGGATTTCTACTGAGAAGCCAGCGTTCCTCACCCCTAGAAAGGCTGAATCAAATAAATTCTCTCTTCAGTGAGGGATTAATAACTTTGCTTAGATTATCAAAACATTCCACAACATGATGGACTATATCCTAGTAAAGACTCTGAGGGAAACTATGAGTTGTTTATCTCCAAGTCTGCATAAAGATGATTAAACCTAGGGGTATCTTTATTCTTTTATTTCTGTATTTCATGTAGGCCCTCACTAGTTCCTGGGTGCTATGTACTTCATTACTTCCTAAACTTGTGTAGCTTAATGGAAACATTGCCTTGAATTGGTGCCTTTGCATTCCAGACAAGGCTGGGTTTGGAAATAACTTCACCACGGTGGACAACAAATCCACAGCTCAAAACGTGGAAGGCATCATCGTCAGCGCCATGTTTAAGTCCCTTATCACACGCTGCGCTTCAACCACGCATGAATTGCACAGCCCTGAGAATCTGGTGAGA
Organism: Mellivora capensis; assembly: GCA_004024625.1. Classification (NCBI taxonomy): domain Eukaryota; kingdom Metazoa; phylum Chordata; class Mammalia; order Carnivora; family Mustelidae; genus Mellivora; species Mellivora capensis. Next base: position 29,539 of record PISX010016244.1, read on the forward strand.
AGTTCACCTCTTCTTCCCACAGGAGTTCTTGGTCTCCACTCTAAGAAAATTCTCAGTCGTGGCCCGGAGAAAGACAAGTTAAAGTCTAAAAGTCTGCACCTTAAAGTTAAAATCTATTTTCCCAAAGTGACCAGTAACTCATGGTAGAGCCTCAGTAACACATTTCTCCTTGTTACTCATTAAATTACTTGAAAATTGACGTATTTTCCTCTTCCACTTCATAAGTTCCGTGGTTGTTGCTGAGATAGTTGAAAGATACTTCAAGTTCTTAAAGAGAAAGAGGTGCTCAACACAGCCTATTAGCTCATGAAATATTAAAGAATATTAAACCAACCATTTTTGAAACTATACTTTAAAAAATTAATGTGAATATGCTGCTGAAATTAGTTTTTTTTTTTTATAGAACATTGCAATTTTTTAGTTACTCCCTCATAAATGACTGTGTTAATTAAACCACTAAAGCCACAAAAAGTGTGAGAGAAGAACAGGGCTATAATATGTCAGTGCTTAATTGCTGCCAAGGAAATTGTGGATTGGGATACAAAAGTAGATATGAAAAAGGCGAATGAATCCACACAAATAGATGAATTCAGTTCTCTCTGGGGAGTAAAGGACTTATATTTCACTATCTTACCAATTGTTACGTGTTGGGACTTTTTACGTAGAAATCAGCATATTTATACATATTGACACTATCTGCTAATCTATCTAAATCAGGGAATTATTTTAAGCTTTTTAGCCATTGAGACGATTCACATAACTTGAGATAAACTTAAACCCTAAACCAAAGGGAATTGAATTTTGCTAGCTGTCAAAGCCCCCTCTTTTCTTTAAATCATCTTGGTTTTGACTTGGAACTCCCATTCCACCAGAATGGCTGAAAGTTGAATCCCAACATTTTGGGATTTCTTTACTTCACAGAGTGGTGCAAGGATCCCAAGTCTTTGATAGGACCTAGGACCCGAGAACTCCATGGGTCTCAACCATCACTCCACACCTATTATTTCACATACTGCTCTCTGCCGGGTGCTTAGTGTTGGGCGCTCTAGTGAATTTGGAGCCCTTGTGTTTTGGTGTCTATAAAGCTATAAAGAATACAATGACAGCACAAGATCTTTCTGCCCAGAGGACCGAAGAAACTCTTTCCATGTTTTCCTCAGTTACTGTTCCTTCTGATTTTTTAAGGCTCATTGGCATGATTGTTCCAGTGGTCTTAGGTTTTGAAAACCAAAGCTATCAAGGTAAGTATTTCTTAGGCTTCTGTGTCTTGCTTTGCCATGAACCTTTCCTAAGGCAAAGAATGCAGTAACCACCTTCTTGAAGAGAGAGGAGAAAATGCTGAGTGAAAAGGTTAATATCTCAAGAAAAAAGGTTCTATACATATTTTTAACTGTGGACTCATCAATATATTGGTTTTAATAGCCCTGCATCATCTTTACTTCATATTCAAGTTCATGTTCAAATGGTCTTCGACATACACATTTGTTAAATATGTCCAGCAAAATGCACTGTCCTTGAATATCAAGCTCTGTTAGAAGTGTCTAGAGGACTTAGCATATTTTATCACAGTGATACAGAAAATTTGGAGAAGCTAAAGAGGACTGAAATCTCTAGTCTAAACAAACTTCTGATTGCCTTTTTTTTTGCAGGCATCTCTTCAGAAGTCATAATAGAGAAAATTAAAGCTTGGGAATCCAGTGGTTTAAAGTGTAAATTGATGTCTTTTTAATGATACAGCCAACTTTCTGAATATGGAACGTGGTAACCATCCTTTTTCATACTAAAGATGACAGGCAAGGTTCTTGGTAATGTTGCCATAGGAACAATGGAGAGAGACTGGGTACCATCTGTTTCACTGTAGTAAAATGTCTTCCTTTTATGATTCTAATGCTGATCTAAGCCTAGGGAATTACTTTCTCCCTCTCTTCCTCTGAAAACTGTTTAATCACACAACTTTCCCCATACTTTCCTTCTTGCATCCAAACAGGGGCTGTATTGTGACATTCGTCAGCTGGTCCAATTTATCAAAGAGGCTCATGGAAATGTCTTCAGAAGAGTGGCCCTCAGTGCTTTGCTTGACAGTGCTGAGAAGTTGGCACCAGGGAAAAAGATGGAGGAGAATGAATCAGAATCTAAGACTGCAGGCAGTAAAAGGTTAGAAACTTAAGCTATAAATACCTGTGTTGCCTTGTGTCCATAGAATGTAATTGGTTGTACAGTCCATGTGGTTCCCGGGATGGTGTGTGACTCTAGTGCAGGGCTGGTGGAACTATCATGTATAAATAGTATCACTGGTGACACTACAGCTGCAGCTTAGAAAAAGGAAGTGTTTACTGTCAAACATATCCCGCCTCTCTCTAAATCAAAGCTCAGTTGATCTCGGGCTTGCACACACTTGACCTTTACTTCATAGATCTCAACAATATGGTGAAACGTTATCGGTGTGTTAGTCTTCTCCATAGATAATTTACATTTTTGTCCAGAGAGGAAAAGCAATTATTGATCCATGTCCTCCTGTTCAGTAAGTAATATCTTAAACATGGAAAAATACAAATTGCTGAGGAGTGCCCTGTTGTTTTTCATACTAGTAAATATAAATTTATCGTATGCCCATTCCATAAAACATGCCACTTACTGAGATTAAAAGAAACTCCTAAATTTAAAATTCTGCTTGGAGCTAATGACTCTGCATTGATGGTGGTATTCTTAGACAATAAAGCAGCTAGATCATGAATCAAATGGTAGGATATAAATTTCATACAGTACGGACTCATGATGACATAGGGTTTGCAAGCAATATATGTTGTCGATAACGGAGTATCTTGCTTTACGAAGCATATGAAGTATTGAGGAGTGGTGCCCTGCTCTGTTTGATTGCTGGCCTGCACCATCTGCATAGGTCAGAGGCGGGAAGCATTGTGGATAAAGGCCAGGGGTCCTCTGCACCTGAGGAATGTCGCAGCTTCATGTCCGGTCGCCCCTCACAGACTCCAGAGCAGTAAGTAGCACTGATTTTCTCTCCAATGCTGTGGGCCGAGCACTTCTCACGGTAAGAAATTCAGTTTTCCCAACTGCTGTTTGTTTGCTTGTCATTATCTTTGAGCTTTGCCTTGCTTCTGCCCTTTACTTTTTATTCCCAAAGCCACTAAACTCTACAGACCCAAATCATAAATAACCAACCTCATGCTGATGGGAAGCTTCCTTAACAGCATTTCCCGTTTCTAGTCTTTACCCCACTTCTGCTTCTCGTGCATACTCCTGCAAGTAAATTATGAAAAATAGCATGTGTACCAGGTGGGGAGGAGGTGTCATCTACTTTCTTGCTTAAAATCACTTATAACTTTTGTTATTTAAATGTATTAATGGCTGTCAATGTGCTCGATGAAGGTTTTCCCGAAAAAGTAAGATAAACTCTTGTGCTCAGATTTAGCTAAAACATAGACTCTATTCCATTTCACCTTGGTCTTCTCCTGAGATCCATTCCAGTGTTCCAAAAAGTGTTTATCTCCACTTTTTATAATGCCAAAGTCAAAAGCATCTTAAAATTAGTGCCTCCAGAAAAAGAGAGTTACTGTAGACACTAAACATATAGCCTAGTTCTACGCAAGGCTCATTTGTCTTCATTCTTATTTTTGAGAACTATTTACTCACAAATGGTGTGATCAATATTTAAAATATGAACATCATTTTAGATACACAATTTTACTTCCCTAAACCTTGGTTACTATGAAATGATTACAGAATGATTATCAGAAATTCTTCAGGGTATTCTATGTTTAAGGTATACCCTCTCTATAGTCAAGGAAATCACCATCATCAAATAGGACCTTGGTAATTCACATCAAGTAAGGAAAACCTTGAAAGAACAAAAGCCTGCATAGTTCTTGTAGTCCTTCAAAATCTTAGGGACTGTCTCTAAGTGCCTGGAAAAAAGTAAAGAGAAGATAAATCAACTCTATGAGTCTAGGACCATGTGAGTTTTTGCTTACCATTATAACCCCAATGCTTATGACTTGGCCCCCATAGTAAACACTTAATGTCTATTTCATAAATGAATGAATGAATGAATGGCAGATAGTCAATGAAAGGATAGAACTGTGAAATTACCATTAAGGTTTTTTTGTTTCCTTTAACTTCCTTTCTTAAATGTGATGTTCCAAGAAGTCTTTAAAGACGCAATAAAAAGTCAAACATAAGCTCTAAATGAAAAGACTTATTGTAAAAGGCAAAGTTCTGTAGCTGAATAGCCACAAGACTAATTAAAAATCTTTACGTATGGAGTATGAGCAGAAAAAGGAGAGAGGGCTTCCTCCACCCCAAAATAGCACTAGCAACTATCAAGCTAATATGTTCAATGAGAATGATCTGATAAGTAAACTGGATTTTAAAAATAAAACCCTCTACATAGGTGATCTCATTTTCCAGATTACAAAATATTCTTTTTCTTCAGTGTTCTGTGAACACTGCCTGATATCACAGCACTTAGTGTGGGTCTGTTCTTTACCCTTGAGTGAAGATACATGTTTTAATACACTTCTACATAAAAATTTCCATTTGGAGGGATGTCATGGAATGTTAAATATAGAGCTTTTCCCTGATCTGAGTGGGCCTAGGAGATGAGCATGGCAATACCCTGTTTAGGACTGAAGAAAGGTAGGTGGATGATCCTGGTTCCTCCTTTATCCTCTCTTCCTCCTTCCCTTCCCTCCCTTTCAGACCCTTCTCTTCTCCTTCTTCCTCCTTAAATAAAAGTCACACTAACTAAATTTAAAATCAGTTTTATATGTTCATTCTCTGAAACTCATTATCGATACATGCCCACTGGACAAAGTTAATGTAACATCTTATTGAAATGTTGTACCACATAGACCATGTGGTCATATGCCCATCATTGTGTCCCACATTCCCCAAAGGCAAGAAATGTTTCATACCCTGTGATCATTTGATAAAAAAGTAAAACAACTGAGAAGTCAAATCCTGAAACACTAATTTAAACTCACAAATTCATACCATATATGATAAACAGAATGTTCTGGTTTGAAATAAGAATAAAATGTATTTAGTACTCTAATGAGATTCTGAGAGGTAAAATTTGAAACTCCATATAAATATCTCTAGAAAATGATTGCTTTACACAGTACTGTTGAAATTTGAGTAGAGTCTGGATTCAATCCCAAAGCCTATAGACAAATCATTACCTAAAATTTCATGAACAAATTCTATCACATATTACTAAGTATCTTCTGTGACCTTTTTCCCCCAAATTTTTAAAGTAATATATGTTGTCGAAGTTGGCAAATGTAGCAAAATAGAAAAACAAAGAAAAATCATTTTTAAATCGAAATACTATCAATTGGAGATAACCACTGTAAATTTCTGGTGTGCTGGGTACAATTTTGAGCATGTGTACAAGCAAACTCACAGACACATGCTTATGTATGTACTTTGTTTATTTAACATGAAATTTTCCTATTTCACCCATTGATTAACTGCTTTCTAACTTTGCTATATACCTTTGACATTTCCCATATCGGTCGTCTTCTAAAATAGGATTTTAATGACTATGGGACATGCCATCAGATAGAAGCTCTATAATTTATCTGTTTCTCTGGAGTTTAAAATTAGATTGCTTCCAGTTTTTCAGTGTTAACCCATAATACCTCAGCAAGCATTTGATCATCTTGTATTTATCTACATGTTAATATGTTTTTCCATCATTTTCTTGGGATAACTTCCTAGGAATTGGATTTCTTTATCATAGCTGTAGATATTGGTTTTAGATGCCATATTACTAAATTACCTTCCAGAGAGGTTGAATCTATCTCATCACTAGTAGGATGACAGTCACCAATTGCTTTCTCTTCCCTTCCCCCTTAATCTTTACCAATTTAATGAGTGAAAATAGGGATCCCATTTTAATGGACCTTCCCCATTCCCCAATTCCTAGTGAGATTAACCTCTGCATATTATTGGCCACTTGTCTTTTCCCTCTTGTGAAATGTCTTGGTCAAAAATCCCTTTGGATGTGTCCCCATTTGGCATATTGAGTTGGATTAATTTTTTTACTTTTAAACCTTACTTAAGCTTCTTTGCCCTGAGAAAGCTAAATAATTAGGCACAATGAAAATAATTTAGTAAACAGTTGTAGAATGATGCAGCCCCTGACTGTGGTTACATTTCACTTATTCATTTTTTCAAATATCTTTTGTGAGTTTACTTAGTTCCGAGAATTATACCATGCTGGGGTGGGGTTGGAAAGTGATATACAGTACTGCACAAGACTCTGGGAACTTCAAAAAAAAAAGTGAAATATTTAGACATCATAAGTGCTTCTACTATTATGACTCACACCCACAGATGAATACCTGTGATAATATTTGGTCTTTTTATTAAAGCTGGGAAAAAATGATTACCTCTATTTGACAGCTGAGACATGACTGTTTCCAGGAAGACCTCAGAGTCAACCTTGGTCTCACTCCTTCCACTCCCCCTCTGACTCATCCTAAATCCCAGCCCATCAAAGATCATCCTGCATGAATTGCATAAATGTCGCTGGCAGGAAGTTGAAAGAAATTTAAGAGAATTTCACATGTATTGTCAGACATTTAACTCTACTCTTTGCTTGCTTTCAGCGATGAACAAATGCAAGGGGGCAACCTAGGGCGGAAGGATTTCTGGCGCAAGATGTTCAAATCCCAGAGTGCAGCAAGTGACACCAGCAGCCAGTCTGAACAGGATACTTCAGAATGCACCACTGCCCATTCAGGGACTACCTCTGACCGCCGCACCCGCTCACGGTCCCGCAGAATTTCCCTCCGGAAGAAACTTAAACTCCCCATAGGTAAAAGTATGTCTGTATTTATTTATGGATTCTCTTATTCCCTGCCATGTCCTCAAATCAACTCATAATCAAAGCAACACATGGTAGGGTGGAGAAAAGGACAGCCTTCAAGTCACAAGGCTTAAGCTGGCTCATTCATTCATTCATCTTTTCTCAGCAGGTATTTCTCAAACCCCTACTATGTGCACTTATTGTGTCCAAACACTGTGATGTTAGGCATCAGGAATTAAATGATAAGCAAAATTACACAGTGCCCAACTTTGCTGAACTTAAAACCTACTGGGGGTGACGGCCACTAAAACAGATAATCCTACAAATAAGTGTGGTTGAAAACTGAATTTTATGAAGGAAATATATGTTGTGCCGTGAATGTATGCAATAAGGTCTGACCTAAATGGGGAGGAGGAGGCAGAGATCAGAGAAGTCTTCCTGGAGGAAGTAATACTAAGGTCTTCAGGGTACTTAGGGGAATGAAGAAGGAAAGTGTACTAAGTGGTAGTAATAAAATCTGTAAAAGTATTAGGAGGGAGGGAAGTAGAAGCGAAACAAGGAGAAGAGCATCTGCATGATTATGACAGAGCAATGGGGACTAGAGCATGTGGACCTTGCAGGTAAGGTTGGCTTTTTGTCTTACAGCCCTACATAGCCCAGCTGGGATATTGAGCAAGGGAATAATGCAAGCAGGTTAGCTTTTTCTAAAAGATCACTGCATGGGCAACATACTGGAGGGAGCATAGTGGTTGAGGGAGACTAGTTAGAAAGCTCTCTAGTAGTCCAGGCATAAGTAATGGAAACTTGGACTGGGTGATTGACCATGTACAGCAAAGTGGACAGATTCGATAAATGCTCAGGAGGTAAAATCAACAGGACTTATTGGAAGATGTGAAAAGTGTCAAGGAGAACTGGATGGATTGTGGTTTTATTCACCAAAGAGGCCCAAATTCATTTTGTTCTGGTCTTATTCAGTCTTGTCATTTTATAATCCAATATTCAAAGCATATACATTTTGAAAACCATTTGTTTTCACTTCAGTGTACAGCAAGCCATGTAATTTTCATTGCTTTTTGAGCACATGCTGACATTTCTGTTTAATTCATTTGGGAGAAAAATGCTATACTGGTCTAAATTTTCAAAAATTATTAAATAGGAAACTGGCTGAAGCGGTCTTCCCTCTCGGGCCTAGCAGATGGTGTGGAGGACCTTCTGGACATCAGCTCTGTGGACCGCCTCTCTTTCATCAGGCAAAGTTCCAAGGTAAACAGGACATCACTTATGTAAGAGAATGTTGGATTTGCTGATAGAAAAATATCAGGACCAAGAAATGTTAAACACATGGAAGGGCCAAATTAGAAAGAGTTGAAGAAACTGTCTTCAAATTGAGCAAAGTTTAGAAACTTAAATGAAAAATGAAAACTAAGATATCTAAGTAGTCTGCTATTATGGAAAGGAAGAAAAGAGTAACAAAAAATTTACATAAAATTATAATGCAGATCTAGATATGTACATAGGTATTAATTCCCAGCTGTTTTAATGTTTTAGCTTTATTTTTATTATTATTTTTAATTCCAGTATAATTAATGGACAGTGTTATATTGGTTTCAGGTATACAATATAGTCATTCAACAATTTGGTACAGTACCCAGTGCTCATCATGAAAAGTGTACTCTTAATCCCCCATCACCTGTTTCACCCATCCCACTTCCCGTTGTCCCTCTAGTAACCACCATTTTGTTATCTATAGTTAAGAGTCTGTTATTCGATCTTCTTTTTTTGTTATTTGTTTTGTTTTGTTTTTAAATTCCACAAAAGTGAAATCATTTGATATTTGTCTTTCTCTGACTGTCTCATTTCATGTAGCATTGTACCTTCTAGATCCATCCATGTTGTTACAAGTTAGTTTCCACTCTCACCACTTTTATTTAACATAGTACTGGAAATCCTAGCCACAGCAATTAGAAATGAAAAAGAAATGAAAGGTATCCAAATTGGTATTTCCCAACTATTTTTAACTTTTAACATACATGTGAAATTCTTGACATTTCAAGCTCCTACCCAAGGATGCAGAATTTTCTAATGATTCTCTTTATGTATTAAAACACACACACACACACACACACACACACACACACACACACACTTCATCCTCTTTCTATTACTTTTTGTGAGTACTTGAACCATTCTCCCTATTGAAAAGGATAAAGAAATTCAGGATTTCTCCCATTAAGTGCTTCTTCATAATACTGTTAAGTATTGTAACAGCATACTATTTGGAAAAGGTAATGATTCTCAGTGAAATCCAATTCTGACAAGAGCATTCCCTGTACGTGATCCAGGTCTTGGTCACTATAATTTCCAGCGTATGGTAAGAGTTACATTTCTTTATATCTAAATCATTTGCTTATAATCTTTCTGCTTTGAATCCCACTAAAACCAGTTTTCTTCTATCTATTTTAATGGTAATATTTTGAAATTATATAAAGAATATATCAACCTCATAAGACATTTAGAAAATATAATTCCTCCTTCACATCCTTTTGCTAAAATATTGGCCAAATATTAAGAGTATGTGAGTCTTACTCACATAGCTTCCTTGCATGCTGAAAATTTTAAGTACTCTTGGCCTACGGCAAGATCAAGGGCACATTTAAATTCTTAGGAAAAAGCCCAAAGCATGTTATTTCACTTTAAGTATTGGGTACTTTATGAATTAATTTATACTGGGTTTTTTTTTCCATAAAGATTTGAAACTTTCTATTTGCCTATATTTTAGTTTGGTCTCATTCTCAATTGTGGTGCTGTTTGTAAAGGATGAATATGGCTTGCTGTTCATGAATTTGAGTTTGGATTTTATCAAAATTAAACTCTAAGAACATCTCATTTAGTTGCTGAATTATTTTCATGATGCCTGATTATTTACTTTCAATTTATGACTGGACTCTCTTTCAAATTAGTTATAAGTCTTGGGTTTTTTTTGGTACATAGGAATAAACCATACTGACTGACTAACCAGATGTGGAAGTCAGAACTAAAGTAATCTTCATATTCTAAATAACTTATTTTTTAAAAGCAAGGTTTAGTATAAAAACAAAGAATTGCCTTTTTTTCCTCAGGTCAAATTTACCAGTGCAGTGAAGCTTTCTGAAGGTGGACCAGGATGTGGAATGGAAAATGGGAGAGATGAAGAGGAGAATTTCTTCAAACGTCTTGGTAAATGTCATACTGTCTAAGAATTACATCCAATTTTCATCATACAGAACAAAAATTTGATTGGATAAAATGGTCCATTTTCTATTTCCATTGATTTCCTATTCATTTCTTTCTTGTGTGTGTGTTGTATGACTATATATAGCTTCTCCATTTTTATCAATTTGGTTCAACAGACATTTATGGAAGCCCTATTGTGTTCCTCATTCCATAGTGAACATTAGGTTTACGAAGAAGAGTAAGAGATAGCCTTTTCTTCAGCTCTCTGTCCTTTATTAAAATCTAAGAGCTTTAAAGAATCTTCAGATTTCCCTCTATCTACTTAGAAATTCTGCATATTATATTCCTGAGAGGTGGCCAGTCACCCTCTGAACACTTCCACCAAAGAGGAGACTATTACTTAGCAACCTGCTCCAGAACTAGAGAGTTTTAATTGTTAGGTCTTCCCTTATATCTTGAAAATATATTCATCTATAAATTTAATTCACTAGTCCCAGTTATGATATCTGTGGCCACACACACATACACACACACACACACACATGGCTAGTTTAGCCTTTTATCTATTTCACATTCTTTCTTTTCATCTCACTTCTGCTGGTTGAACATTATTGACTACTATTTTTTCTCCTTACATGGAAGAGTTTCCAGAACCATCACCATCCTCATCCCATTTTACAGTGCATTCTAATTAGATGATATACTTTACAAAATGTGGAGATTCAGATGGAATGCATGCATCATATTTGACTTTATACATACTTTATATGACGTTATACATGACTTTATACATACTCCAGGGATATAACAAGTGTATGACATAGCATACAGGGATGCTATATCATATATAGCTCCAGGGATATAGCAAGTGTATGATCACAATTTAAGGTTGCATTATCAAGTTTTACATCCTATAGTTGGCTTGTACTGAATTTGGATTAACTTTTGCTAGCTCACCTCCACATGAATGAATATAATGCTATATTTTTGTATAGCCATTATTAATTCTTCATCTCAAAATAAATTTATTGTTTCATTAACTTGAGAGGTGGTTAATTCACATGCCCAGGAAAAAATTAAGAGACAGAACCCAAAACAAATGGAATTTGGAATCTTTTCTTCTTTGCAATTGTGCTATAAGGATTCATTTCCCTGGTTTTCATCCAAACTGTTGATATTATTAATGACCAGGACAAATACAAAGATACAATTCCTATGACACTTCTAGTTGACTTTTATTAATTAACAATTTGTGGGTATGATTTTTTAGCCAAACATACTTAATTTACTAGCAATTAGCAAATGCTTTCTCATTTCATAAAAACATCAGATTTGGGGCACCTGGGTGGCTCAGTGGGTTAAGCCTCTGCCTTTGGCTCAGGTTATAATTTCAGGTCCTGGGATCGAGCCCTGCATTGGGCTCTCTGCTCAGCAGGGAGCCTGCTTTTCTGCCCTCTCTCTCTGCCTGCCTCTCTGCCTACTTGTGACCTCTTTCTCTCTCTGTTAAATAAATGAAATCTTTAAAAAAATCAGATTTTACAAAAAAAACTCATGTCCTTATCACTCTAAAGGAAATATGCAGCTTAGTTCAATAGTGTTTTCTTTGTGAAACCACGGTGATTCCTATGATTACTCTGGTTTTTAAAAAAAAGTACCTGTTGATCTAGTCTCTTACAGAATTTGGTTAGGGTATACATCAAACTTAATAGTCTGTGGTTTTAAATCCTATAGTTGGCTTATTAGTCTGTGGTTTCAAGAATCTTCCTAACAACTAAGACTTTTGTCATTTTCCATCTTTATGGAGTCTTTTTATTCCTCGTGATATTTCAGAGAAGATATACCTAGCATTCAGAACCATCAGTATTATAAATAGATTTTTGTGGGGTTTTGTTTTATTTTGTTTTGTTTTGTTTTTTGAGAATGAAGTGTGGAACTAAAGAGTGTTCTGCAGGTATGTGCTGTGTTAGCTGAATGTCATTTGGCTAGTACTCTGGTTACCTCTAAGTTCTTTCTGTGCACTGGAGTGTAATTTCATGGGACTGACAATTAACTCAGGGTAGGAGCTCTCACATTTGGTGCCTCCTTAAAGAAGCTTTTCTGTACTTACATGTTTGTGGTTTTTTTCTCATTGATGGAAAGGATGAAAGCACAAGTGACTTGTTTACTTTCCTTTTGATTCCTTTATATCCCGTTCTTCAAGGTGTAGGCCAGTATTTTTGATCTAGTTCTTAAACATATTATCATTAGCATTCACATAAACCTTTTTATTCCAGATTTTTTTTACCACTATTCCTGCAGATTTCAGCTATTATTTAAGATCCTCTTTGTATTTTATTTTCACAAATAGGAAATATTTGATATGGAACATTCACAGAATCCACAGGATCAGTTTGTGTCAGCAAAACCTGAAATAATACAGTCTCTTTCTGTGTATCTAGAAGACAAAACTATAAAATCTAAGACTGATATCTATAGCAAGAGAAGAGAGCTTACATATCACCATCATTCTTTGCCCATGTTCTCTGGTTTATTAAAAAATTTAAAGGTATTTTGTGAGATAGTTCCTTTGGAATCTCTTGCACTAGTTAGGTATCCTCAGCTATTCTAAAAAAAACTAAAGAAAAAAAACCATTATCTTAGTACATTGTAATTTACAACTATTGCCCTTGGCCAAGAGAACATATCTATCTCTGGGCCTGCTTTTGCCTTTGTTTCCTCTTTCCCTCTCCCTTTCTTTCTCCCCCTCTCTCTGTCTGTCTGTCTCTCTCCAATCCATATGTATAAATGATTTCTGTGTATCCATTATAGATGTATTGTCCTTTTCTTTCTCATTTATTTTAATTTAATCATGTATTATCTCTGTTTCTTTAAAGTTGTTAAGGAAAACAGACATCAAACATTCTTACCTTCAATTTAAATACAGTATTCAAACTTAACTGAGTTAAGATCGAATGCAATAGCCAATAGAATTTCTTTAAAATCTTGGGGCACCTGAGTGGCTCAGTCATTAAGCAGATGCCTTCAGCTCCAGTAATGATCCTAGGGTCCTGGGATCAAGCCCCACATTGGGCTCCCTGTTTGGTGGGAAGCCTGCTTCTCCCTCTCCCATTCCCCCTGCTTGTGTTCCCTCTCTCACTGTGTCTCTCTCTCTGTCAAATAAATAAATAAAATCTTAAAAAATAATAATTTCTTTAAAATCTAAAAAATTTTCAAAAATGAAAACTACTTCTGCTGAACATTTAACAAAACTGAAATTGCATTAGTAATCAGCTATCTTTTTCTTCCATGCTTTTATATTTACTAAGAATATTTCATTTTAGAAATCATGTTATCCTTGAGGCAAGATATTTTATTAAACTGATTTTTTAATTGATCAATAAAATTTACTGAATATTTTCTATGTGCTCAGTTCTGCCATAAATTCCATGGGAAATGCTGCTTAAAGAAATACTATATTTTGAAATATACATTTTTAAATTTAACATATTCTAAAAACTGTGTTCTATTTAAATTTGTAAGTGTACCTCAATAAATTTAATTTAAAAGTAGCAAATAGAATATACTGAGACTAAAAAATTAATCCTTAAGTCCAAGGAAACCAAGAGGCATTCTTATATCCTAGTAAGTTAAATAAAAGATGGATAGGAAGTACACTTTACCGCCAAATTACTTTTCAACATTCTTTTAGTAGTACATATTGTAAACTGTGAATTGGAATGCCAACTGGGAACAATTTTATAATCAGGTTGTAACATATACAATGTTGATTTATTTCTTACAGTAAGTTTTTCTGAACTAATCTCTACCTTCAGCAGTTTACAAAACTCTGACCTTCAACATAAACAATTGGGTATTCTGGGGATGCCGTATGGCATACTGCTAAGAAGGCAGGCTATGGTCATCAGGTCTGGATTTTAATCCTGACTTAATAACTTTTTATTGCATGAACTTAAACTGGGCTAGTTAACCTGTCCCCTCTTTCTGTATCTCTCTGTCTGTGTTCTTACTGCTCTGTTTTCTCCCATTCACTTTTTTAAAAAATTCATCTTTAAAGATTTATAAGGCTGTTACAAAAAACTAATTATAAAATATCACGTTGCCCGATGTCAAGTTTTACTACAAAGCTGTAATCACCAAGACAGCATGGTACTGGCACAAAAATAGACACATAGACCAGTGGAACAGAGTAGAGAGCCCAGATATGGACCCTCAACTCTATGGTCAACTAATCTTCGACAAAGCAGGAAAAAATATACAATGGAAAAAGACAATCTCTTCAATAAATGGTGCGGGAAAATTGGACAGCTATGTATAGAAGAATGAAATTCGACCATTCTCTTACACCGTACACAAAGATAAACTTGAAACGGATAAAAGACCTCAACGTGAGGCAAGAATCTATCAAAATCCTAGAGGAGAACATAGGCAGTAACCTCTTCGACATCGGCCATAGCAACTTCTTTCAAGATATGTCTCCAAAGGCAAAGGAAACCAAAGCGAAAATAAACTTTTGGGATTTCATCAAGATCAAAAGCAAAGGAAACAGCCAACAAAACAAAAAGGCAACCCTCGGAATAGGAGAAGATATTCGCAAATGACACTACAGACAAAGGGCTGATATCCGAGATCTATAAAGAACTCCTCAAACTCAACACACACAGATAATCACATCAAAAAATGGGCAGAAGACATGAACAGACACTTTTCCAAAGAAGACATACAAATGGCTAACAGACACATGAAAAAACATTTCCTATAATACTTAACACATACTAAGTGCTCAAAAGTGGAAGCAAATACATTGTTATCCATTAATGTTATATAGATACAAGGAAATTTTCCATTATAAATAGCTCTTACTTACAAGCATGATTCTTATGCCTGCAATCATAGGATTCTACTGATCTTCATACCTGTAATCAATATCCATTATTCTGTGAAGCAAAAAATATAGGTTCTTCCTGACAAAGATTGTTTTGATCACTTCTCTTTTCATTATTTTACTTAGATTCCTTAGCCATTTTGTTTCTGAAGTTCTTTTGATCAAAATGGTACTTTTGGTAGTATTAAATAGGTTTCTTTTAGAATTCATTATCTTGTCAAGTAAATAACTAAGAAAAAAGATGAAAAGCTTATTTTAATGTCTCCTTCAAAAAAATGATGGCAGCTATCCTTAATAAATTGGTTTACTAAGAATAAGTTTGTTGGGGCATCTGGGTGGCTCTATCAGTTAAGCCTCTGCCTTCAGCTTAGGTCATGATCTCGGGGTCCTGGAATCGAGCCCCACATCAGGTTCCCTGCTCAGTGGGAAGTCTGTTTCTCCCTCTGCCTCCTACCCCTCCAAACGTGCTTTCTCTTTCTCTCTTGCAAATAAAATCTTTTTAAAAAGAATAAGTTTAGGGGTGCCTGGGTGGTTCAGTGGGTGAAAGCCTCTGCCTTCAGCTCAGGTTGTGATCCCAGGGTCTTGGGATCGAGTCCCACATCGGGCTCTCTGCTCTGCAGGGAGCCTGCTCCCCCTCTCTCTCTCTGCCTGCCTCTCTACTTTTGATCTCTGTCTGTGAAATAAATAAATAAAATATTTTTTAAAAAAAGGAATAAGTTTAGGGCAGCCTGGGTGGTTCAGACTGTTAAGCATCTGCCCTGGGCTCAGGTCATGATCCCAGGGTGGTGGAATCAAGTCCCACATTGGGCTCCCATCTCAGTGGGAAGCCTGCTTCTCCCTCTCCCACTCCCCCTGCTTGTGTTGCCTCTCTCACTGTGTCTCTCTCAGTCAAATAAATAAATAAAATATTTTTAAAAAGAATAAGTTTATTGATCATACATCTTGTCATACATATTAGTTATCATAGATTTGAAGCTGTTATCATCTAATGTATCATAAATCTTAATTATTATAACAAATAACAAAACAACTGGATTCATTAAAAAGGAAAATATTTGGGGTCTATCTTAAATTCAAAGTTTCAGGGACTGCTAAGGTTAATAAATTCTTTTAACAGATGAGATTTCCTCTGATATGTGTAACTTAAAGGGCTATATATAAATGATTAATAAAGTGACATATAGGTAGGAGAAATAACAGGATATTACTGGTTCTGGTACTTTTGATATTGCCCAGTGAATAACAGAGTAGCATATTGAAAGGCACCTGTCTAGAAACAAGTCTGTCTAGGAAGTGTTTGTTTCTAATCTGTAGCTTTTAGCTACATGCCCTTTGTGTCATTTAATATACTTTCAGATTTTTTCCAGCAGCAGATTCATTATATGCTACTTCCTTTTGCAGTTAATACAAAATGTGCCACACTAATTGGAAAAAAAATACTGAGGGTGTTGAATATGGAATTTTAAATATGGAATATTTGCATCTGAAAAGGAAATATACCCATAAGAAATGAAATATGGAAAATTTTAATAACATTTTAAGATTTTATTTATTTATTTGAGAGAGTATGAGCGAGTGAGAGAGAGAGAAAGTGCAGGGGGAGGGTCCAAGGGAGAAGGAATAACAGAATTCCCTCTGAGTGCGGAACCCAATATGGAGCTTGATCCTAGGACTGCAGGATTATAACCTGAGCTGAAGTCAGACACTTAACCAACTGAGCCACTCATGTTCCCCGATGATATTTTAATTATATTACGAGGCGGTTTTTTGTACTTGGGAAAATGTTCAAACAGACATAAAGTAAAAAGAATGGTCTAATGGATCCCAAATACCCATCACCCATTTGCAATAATGATCAAAATTTCCATAATTGTTTCATCTACCTTTTATGCCTTTCAAATGTTTTTTAAAACAAATCCCAGACATATATACATATGCTTTTGCGCTGAGGCAGCAGGTAGGAAAGTAGGGTAATGGGTGGAAGGGATCAGGGTATTCATAATGGAAAAGATGGGAAAGTCATTTCTGGAAATCAGATTTGTGACTTCTCAGTAAGAACCAAGAGTTGACAACCACAAATGAATGGTTTGAGCAGAAATTAAAGCAAGCTCTAAGTCAGTGATTCTCATCCTAGGGGTATATTCTTAGGTGTCAGAGGTACATTTCAGAATCATGAGAAGGGGTTTGGGTATGGCTTTAAAAACGATATTCAGGGGGCACCTGGGTGGCTTAGTGGGTTAAAGCCTCTGCTTTCGGCTCAGGTCATGATCCCAGGGTCCTGGAATCGAGCCCCACATCGGGCTCTCTGCTCAGCAGAGAGCCTGCTTCCTCCTCTCTCTCCCTGCCTGCCTCTCTTGCCTACTTGTAATCTCTGTCTGTCAAATAAACAAATAAAATCTTAAAAAAAAACCACACACACACACACACACACAAAAAAAAAAAACGA
>PISX010016245.1:0-41206 GCA_004024625.1 Mellivora capensis
TTTAAAAAAAAAAATTAATAAAAAACGGAAGTGGGTTTCCATTTCACCCAGAGTAAAATCCAAAAATCTTAAATCTACTCACTGATACTATCTCCCTCTGCTCTCCCCTAATTCCATTCCATCATACCAGCCTTCTTGCTAGTTCTTGAACACATTAGATACCTCTCGGCTCAGGACTTTCACTTCATCATGGTATTTTCTTCCTCCACTATGCAGAGAGCTCTTTCTTACCTACTCAGGCCTTCACACAACGGTCACCTGCTCAATAATGCCTCCCTTGGTCATTATATAAAATTAGCTCCTTTCTGCCTCTCCTTCTTCCCTTTTTCTATTTTAATTTCTTTCTTTAACCTTGTCATTAACAAACTATGTACATTTTCACTACTCCTCTTGGGTTTTTTTGTATTTCCCTCTAGAATGTAGGTTTTTGAGAAGAGTTTTTTGTTGTTGTTGTTGTTTGCTTTGAGATTTGTTTGTTTTTTCCTGTTTTAGTCAGTGCTGTGTCCCCAGTGCCTAAACTAATACCTGGCTCATAGTAAGTAACAAATATTTGCTAAGCAAGTGAAATCAAAATCCCTCTTTATTTTTTTCTCTTGGATTTTCCATCAATTCAAATGTTCCTAAATCATCCAAGATGCACTATCAACTCTTAAACTCAAAATTCTTTTTTTTTTTTAAATGCAACAGTAACACGGCAACTATTTAGTATAGGAATTGGCAAGCTTTTTTTCTTTCTTTCTTTCTTTTTTTTTTAGATTTATTTATTTATTTATTTGACAGAGATCACAAGTAGGCAGAGAGGCAGGCAGAGAGAGAGGAAGGGAAGCAGGCTCCCTGAAGAGCAGAGAGCCCAACGTGGGGCTCGATCCCAAGACCCTGGGATCATGACTTGAGTCGAAGGCAGAGGCTTTAACCCACTGAGCCACGCAAGTACCCCATAAACTGTCAAAATTCTTCCCACACATCCCCTGCCTTCCTTGGAACAACTCCGAAGGGTCACGAGCCACTTAGAGCAGATCTTCAGAGAGCAGGGGAAAAGGTTTTCATCTAAAATCAGAGCACATTTTTTGGTGTCTCCTATTCTCAGCATTAGTTCATGTTGATTCTGCTTGAGCTCTCAGGCTCAGTGAGCTTTTGAATAAGCCTAAGGTAGGTTGAGATTCTTCTCAACAACAATCAGCTTCTCTCACCCTTCTGAACCGTTGGCCCTTGTGATCCTTCTGGGATGCTTCTCCCTTATCTTCTGACCAATAGTAGCATCTCAACAGACTGCTCTATATAAAATACTTGCTTCAGGCCCTTCTTATCCTTTGTGAAGATACTGAAGAATTCCTTTAAGACAATCCACTGCTTCAGAAGGACACTATTCTTTGTTTGCAGATAGACAGGTAGGTAGACACACAGACAGACAAACATGTGCATAGTAACTGCCAAAACTTCATGGTCTCCTAGGGCAGGAGGGTATGTGTACTGGGGGGATAGGGCATAAGGACTGACTGCTAATGATTATGCAGTTTTTTGAGAGAGTGATGGAAATGTTCTCAACTTACATTGCAGGGTTCCTGGGTGGCTCAGTGGGTTAAGCCTCTGCCTTCGACTCAGGTCATGATCTCAGGGTCCTAGGATCAAGGCCAGCATTGGCTCTCTGCTCAGTGGGGAGCCTGCTTCCCCCTCTCTCTCTCTGCCTGCCTCTCTGCCTGCTTGTGACCTCTCTCTATCAAATAAACAAATAAAATCTTTAAAAATTTAATAAAAAAACTTAGATTGCAGTAATAGCTGCATGACTGTGTGAATATACTGAAAATCAGTGAATTGTATATTTTAAATGGGTGAATTTTATGGTATGCCAACTATAAAGATATTTTTTAAACTCATTTATTTACACTATATTTTTGTCTCCTTGAGTATCCATCTACTGTTGGTCTGATCTTAGATCAAGCAGTTCTTTCATTTATTCAGTACATATTTACTAAACACCTGCTACTTGTCAGATACCATGGTAGGCACTAGGGATATAAAAAGAACAAGGAAATCATGGCCCCCACTTTTATAGTTTACAGTCTCAAAAAAATATATTGAATAAGTGATAATAAAGACAATAAAATTGCTCTGAGAGATGGTATATAGAGTGTTATGCCTAACCCAATATTCACTGTAATAGTTATCAAAGTAGTTACTAGAGTAGTTATTAAATGCAGAAAATGTTGTTCCTCATATCCACAATTATAACTCTGTTTTTTCTTTCTCTTCTCTAGTCTTGGCAACCCCCATACAGACACCTGGACATCTTTGCCATTGCCAAAGATCTGATGTGGCTCTGTGTCCAGAAAGGACCCTCGGGCATAGTCTTTTCTACGGCTGATATGTAACTCCTGGCATTCCACAAACTCAGATTTTTTTCCATGCAAATCCCAATTATTTGAGAAGAGCATGTTTTCAGAAGATAATTCCCTTTCAAAATTACCCCTCCCCCCAAAAATCAAGCTCAATATATTCCACATTGTTGTACAATAAAATCCCAGTGATTTGGCATGGGCTATTTCCTCCTGGCACTCTGTTTCAAATATAGCACAGACTTCTTGCTTAAAGTGCTGAAAATATATATTCTCAACACAATCATCATGAAACAGAACCTTTTACTTCAAAGACGATTGAGAGACCAGAGGATTCAGAAATAGAATTATTCCAAAACAAATGATACACTTACGCAACTTTAAGCAGTTTTCACATACTGGCATCAAGGTGCCCCTAAGTCATTTTATTCCACTCCAATTTGTGAGGAAAACCATAATGAAGTCTCGTGTTGCCTCTCTAGTTGGGTTAGGCTGTCTTCCCTTATTTGTGAACCTTTATAGCTGTAGTTTGGGGCATTATTTTTTATTTCCTCTTTATTGGCTTCTTCTCAGCTAGAAGAAATCATTAAAGAGATGCTTAACAAAATCCTCAAGAAATTCATCACAATTCATCTAAAGACACACATGTAGTCTGGTTTACCCAACAAAAGTATATTATTATTTAGACATTAAAACATGTTGCAAGAGGCAGCTTTATTGTGGCAGAAAACACCTGGAATTGGGGTCAAAAGACCCATGTTTGAGTCCAAACTTGGCAAAGTACTGCTCTCTCTGGGCCTCAGTAAAAGTCTCTTGTCATTTGTAAAGCACTGTGAAAATGTAAGGTTTCATCATGTCAATGTTTAAATTTTTTATTCTAACTTATCAATATTTTTTCACTGATTTTTCAAACACACAGAGCTACCTGTAAATATATACATTTCAAAACTATGCTACTGGATCACAAGGCAAAGACTGGCCCCTCTGTAACCCTAAAACTTTACCCTGCTCACCGTTTACTCCCATCAGGCCAATTTCTTCCCTGCCACCTCCCTTGTACCTCCTTCCTTCAACACCCCCAGTCTGCATCATGGTGCTTACACTATTCTCCCTACCAGCTATGCCTTCCCTCCTCCCTGTCACCTATATTTTCCCCCCGTTTATACCTCTAAGTCCAAAATGGAGCCTGCCTTCTCCACAATACCTTTTTAGCTTCTCAATAGGTACTGTTCTTTTCTTTTTCTTTTTCTGACAAAAATTACGGGTGTGCGTGCACATACATACACACACACACACGCACACACACCCCTTCTCAAGTTGTCTCACTTTGTGTCTGGTCTTCCAACTATGGCACGTTAGTCTGTTGCTTGGAGGAAGGGTAGAGAACAAGCCTGGAGAGATCAGCTTGGAATGGGCTTATAGAAAGTTGTGAATTTCAGTTTTCTCTAAGCATCTTGGAGATACTAAAAACTTGTAAGCAGAAGAGTGGTCCCTCAGGGCTTGTTCATGGAGATCAGAGTTTAGAGACCAGCCCAGAGGTTACTGCAGTCAATTAGGCAGGAAGTGATGAGGATAATAACTAGAACCCTGGCAGTGGAGGTAAGGAGAGGCTAAGGGTGAAAAGGTCAGGCATGGGGCTTGTGATAATGCCCTCCGTGGTCCTTGTTTTCCTATGAGTCCTGCTCCTACTGAGTGTTCTCTGTCTCAGGAACTGAGGCCATCATCCTTACAGAGGACAATCATCTAGGAAACCATCTGGATACCTCCTTGTCCCTCACTCCACATCCCACCAAATCACTAACTCATGACAATTCAGCCTTCAAGATTGACTGCATCCTTCATTTCTCTCGAACCACTTGCCACCACCTGAAACCAGGCCTTTGGTACTTCCAACTGAGATTACTCCTACATATTATCCCTCCTCCAAACCTTCCCCTCCATATCCACCAACTCTTTGTCACATCAATCTATCTAAACTGTTACTCTGATTCTTTCATCTTATGCTTAAAACATGTCAATGATGCCTGCTTGCCTGCAACATTCATTCCAGTTACCTTGCCATGGCTGGTAATATGCACTGTGAGCTGGCCCTTTGCCAGTCCTCCTAGACTCCTCCCTCACCCATGTTCTAACCATGGCCCCAAACTTTTCACAACTGTGAATAGAAACTAATGTTAAACACCTCCATGCCTTTGTACTTGCATTCTCTCTCCCCTTCCCTCTTTTTCCTGTCTCAAAATTACTTTATTCTTTAAGTATTCAAGGAAATGCTCATCCTTTGTTGAAAGTCTTCCATGCCCTTCCCTGTATTCACAGAGCACCATTATGATGCTGTTGACTTCACAGAAGACAATAAATTGCAGTTATCCTTATTTTACTCTAATTGACTCAATTCCTTGAAGACAAGCTGGATTTACACCTTATTATCCTTAGTGTCTATCACAATTTCAAGGCACATAGATGACATGTCATAAATGTTGAATAACTTAACAAATCAGTGATTGTGTGAGATGGCACTCCCAAATGGAAAGCTGGAAAACAAGTCAAATGTATAAAGCTCCAGATGTTCACATCCTGACCCAGGTCCAGGTTCATGCCTGAGTCAGGGCTAGGCCTTTATCAATGATAAAGACTCCTGCTAAGATCAGTGACTATGAAACATATTAGAACTGGTGTTTGTCAAGCTTAATTTATTAATTCGGCAGTGTTGTTGATTTTGAAAAAATGGCCAAAGTGCTGGAGTGAGCGTGACACACCTATCACTCTTGCATAGCAGAAAAATCACTGATTTATTATCAGAAACCCCCAGTTCATTCCTGATCCCGCCTTTTTTCTAGTCTATAAATGAAGCTTATCATTTCTGTAAGTAAGTTTCATCATCTTTAAATGGAGAGGATAATCATCCCCACCTTCAAGAACTGACATGAAGTCTCAAGAACATAAGGCAAATAAAGTGCTTATTATAGTGGCTGGCTCTGCGTAATTAATGGAAATTTTATTTATTAGTATCATGTGAGAATTTCAGGTACAGTTAAGTATTTTGCATGTGTTTGTTTTTAAGGAATGTGGACAGCTCCAGGAGCATTAAATCCTAATAAACCTAATTCTGCAGAGGATACTAGCTGAGGCTTAACCAATATTAGAGACTCATTCTGACTGGTTGGTGATCAGTCGACAAGGAAATAAGACATGTAGACAGGATGGAGGATTTCAAAAACTGGATGCTTTCATTCCTACTAGTCATCAGTTATAGAGGCAATGACCAGACACCAGATGCCATAAGTGCATTGCTGCCTTTAATCTTCTCCACAATTAGAGAAGGTAGATATTATTATCCCCATGTTGCAGATGAGGAAAGTAATGTTCTAAGATGTCAATTAAGGTGTCCAAAGTCACATAAAAGTGGCAAAATCAAAATGTGAATCTAGTCTGCTTATGCCCAAACCCATGCACTTTCCCCTCATGCAATTTTTTCACCAAGCTTTGTCCTGCACCCTGTGGGATACAAACCACTTCATACACACAATGTCTTTCAACCTGTTCCAACTCCCTGTGAATAACCAAACACAGAAACAGACTTGGGACATTTAAGTTGCTGGTGCAAGATCACAAAACCAATAAACAACAGGCAAAGAACTCACACTCATTTCTACTGACTCATCCACTACACTTGCCTACAATGGAGTAACCACCATCTGGCCAGACAGAAAAGTGTTGAAGTAATAAAGAGAACTATTTCTTCTTAAACCTTGTGTTATAAATTAACATAAAACTTCATCCTGATGGAGTAGTTTTATAAGCTATACTTATGTGAGAAACACATTACATATAAATTTCTTCCCAACTTCCTCCTGGTATTAGAAGAAGTTAGGTAATATATGCAAAACCATGCATTTGCCAAAGAGCACACTTGGGATTGAAGGAATCTGCTTAAAGATCATGAAGCTATAATATTTTTAAATGGGGCTTTATTTATTCAGAAGATGAGACTTTATTAAAAACTACAGAGATTTGGTTGAAAATGTAAACATGTTAAATGCAATTTCAGTGATCTATGTTGTATTCGGTGAATTGAAAAATCTAATATTCAAAAACAGCATCTATTCCATTTGTTTTAAAACTTTATCAATTTATTGAGCGACCTATTGTCCTAGGCAATGAGATACAGAGATATATAAGTCATGGCTACACCCTCAGGAATTTCTGGTCCAATAAGGGAAAATAACCTATCAACAAATAAGGATAATAAATTAGGTTTCTTTTGCTTCCATCATCATGTTGGAAAGAGGTACACAGTGCAAGCAGCAGTCAGTTTTACACAGATACAAAAAGACTTCAGAAAATATATGACAAACTAAATCTTGGAAAGGGATAGGTATTACCCAGGACACAAGGGACTACAGGTGGCTGTATGTGGATTAAAGGGCATTATAGGCTCTTTTGTCCTGAGAACTTCCCAGGGAAGTCCCTACTATGGGAACATAGTAGTACTATGGAACTAAAGGTTAGGGGACAAGGGAAGCAGACATGATAAGACTAAATGTGAAGTCATATTAAGAGCCTGAAGTATGGTAGCAGTAGTGAAGAGGACAGATTAATATCTCAGAGACATCAAGGATATAGGGTTTTAAACCCATCTATATAGGAAGGGTAAGAAAGAAAAAGTTTTCTGCTTTGATGGCTTGGATATCAATAACTGAGATAGAGAATAAAGGAGGAGCACATTATGGGAAAGGACATCAAATTCTGTCTTTGCTGATGGGCTTGAGAGTCTATGTAACATCCATATGAAGAAAGGAAGTAGGCAGCCAGATAAATAAGACAGTATCTCAGAAGAAAGGTCCAACCAAGAGATACAGAATAAGGATCAATCATATTTGGATAGTTGATAAAATGATATGAATAGATAGCTTTGTCTAGAGAGGGTAGAGTGAGGAGAGAAAAAGAGCTAAGGACAGAGTGCTAAGTACTAACATTTAAGATATGCCATAATGGTCAGAAAGGAGAAAACAAGCCAGAAGATAAAGACTGAAGGTCATATAGGTAAGAAATCACTTTCTCCTGCTTTTAAGAACCAAAAGAAAAGGGACGCCTGGGTGGCTCAGTCATTAAGCATCTGCCTTTGGCTCAGGTCATGATCCCAGGATCAAGCCCTGCATAGGGTTTCCTGCTCAGCGGGAAGCCTGCTCTTCCCCTGCTTGTGTTCCCTCTCTCTCTTTCTCTCTCTCTCTCTGTCAAATAAATAAATAAAGTCTTAAAAAAAAAAAAAAGAAGAAGAAGAAGAAGAACCAAGAGAAAGGAGTTTAAAAAACAAGGAGGGTTACTCAGCAGCTCCAAATGCCACAGTGAGTTCAAGGAAGAAAAAAGCCAGGAAGAAAAGCAAGGCTTCTACCGAAGAGAATTTAAAATACCATTTAATAGACAAAAGACGAAGAGAATGAACATTAAAATAAGAATGAGGGAATGATGAAAATGCAAGGAATGTAAGAAGCATTAAGAAGTTTCATGATTTGGGAGTGCCTAGGCAGTTCAGTTGGTTAAGCAGCTGCCTTGGGCTCAGGTCATGATCTCTAGGTCCTGGGATCAAGGCCCATGTCTGGCTGTCTGTTCAGTGGGGAGTCAGCTTCTCCCTCTACCTCTGCCCCTCCCCCAACTTGTGCATGCATGCTCTCTCTCAAATAAATAAATAAACTCTTTTTGGAAAAAAAAAGTCATGATTTGTTTTCACACTTATAGTATAGGAGGACTATGAAAATGAAGAGATTACTTCACCAAAGTTTCTAAATTGTGTGACATACATCACCAAAAGGAAGGAACACAAAAGAAATGAGTCTGATAACGAAAAAAAAAAAAGTGAGTTAAGTTTTGGGGGTTTGTGTTTTAAGTGACTATGATATTTTCAGGATAGATTCCATGAAAATTAAAAAATGAAAAAATAAAAGTCATATAGCATAATGAAAAGATAGTGAGTGGCTAGAGAGATGCCCTATTGGTCTAAGTTGAATAAAGAAAGAATTGAAATCATGAAGGGGAGAATACTGGAAGAAAAGGCAAAGGAAAGCAACTGCCACTTCAAAGAGGGAATGAAGAGCCTGGGATAAGAGAATGTTATTATAGTTTAACATTTCTGGAGTTAAAGTGGTACCTGCAATAACTAGCATATTACTTTGGTAGTAAAAGAGCTGAATAAAGAAATTTATTGGAGCCCATGAGGTCAGGAAGATTTGAGGCTAATATGGATCATCCACTTGGATATGGAAATTATCTAGAACAACAACAAAAACTGAAAGAGAAGAGAAAATAACAGCCAGGAGCAAAAGTCCTTGATGAGTATGAGGAAATAACCAGGAGTTGGGAGAAGGGAGCCATCCAGAGTTATATACATGACCTAGCCAAATATCATAAGCTCCTAGGTACAGCTGTTTTATAAAAGACAGGAAGATAGAGCAATGGTTTATATGTGACAATGGGAAAAGGAAATAATGTCGATAGAACCTCCAGGACCTATCAGGCATAGGATAGAAGAGAACAGCCAGCTTTAGAGAAGAAAATGGTATCCAGGCAGAAGGGCCAGAATTCAGCTAAAAGTTTGAGAGTAAAGATTCCATGGAAAACTATGGAGACAGAACCAGAAGAGAGTAAGCTCTATGCAGACTAAGGATGGCAATATTTTTTAAAGTAATCTAAAGCTGGAGGCTCTTGCCTTTTCCTTACATGTCTACAATGATAAGAGGAGGCTCACCTGAGAAATTATGGTGTCACACTTCACAATAGGCATGGGATGTCAGAAGCCTTATGAGGTTGCTGTCTTCATTTTATATGAATTAGATGTTGAGGGTCTGTTTAGGTACTCTTAAAAATAACCTATGGTGGGGGGAAGAGTCAAGATGGCAGAGAAGTAGCAGCTGAGACGACATCGGGGAGCAGGAGATCAGCTAGATAGCTTATCAAACCATTGCGAACACCTAAAAATCCAACGGGAGATCGAAGAGAGGAAGAACAGCAATTCTGGAAACAGAAAATCGGCCACTTTCTGGAAGCTGGAGAGGCAGGAGTGAGAGGAGAATAGAGCTTGTTCAAGATAATCAAGTTCAAACAACTGAAGGGTGAGGCTGAAACCCACATCCGCTGACCACCGAGTCTGTCATCACATACTGGGGCTTTCCGTCTTTGTTGTTGCCATTATTGTTAACTCAGAATTGCTATTTTGACTTTTCAATAATTAAAAGAAGTCTGAAAATAAAAAAAATAAAAAAATAAACCTATGGTAACAAAAACAAAGAGTAGATACTCTGATTCCCGTCTCTGAGGGGCCCACAGGGCAGGAGCAGAGATGGTGTGAGAAACAAATACCTACTTACATAGTAGAATGATATAAATGCTCTGATGGGTATCAGGAATCCTGCCCTCACCTAGCTTTCTACTATCCTTCCTTGGAAGTGTTCTCTATTGCATCTTTTATAGTCCTCTCTTTTTTTTTTTTTTTTTAAGATTTTATTTATTTATTTGTCAGAGAGAGAGAGAGAGAGAGAGTGAGCACTGGCAGATGGAGGCAGAGGGAGAAGCAGGCTCCCTGACGAGCAAGGAGCCCGATGTGGGACTCGATCCCAGGACTCCGGGATCATGACCTGAGCCGAAGGCAGCTGCTTAACCAACTGAGCCACCCAGGCGTCCCGTCCTCTCTTTTTTAAAAAGAGCTGTTCATGTACATGCAACCTGCCTGAGCAATGAGATAAGAAGCAGGGAGGATGCAGGGCACCTGGGTGGTTCAGTGGGTTAAGCCTCTGCCTTCAGTTCTGGTCATGATCTCATGGTCCTGGGATGGAGCCCCGAATCAGGCTCTCTGCTCACCTGGGAGCCTGTCCTCCCCCCACCCCCCACTACTTGTGATATCTCTCTCTGTCAAAAAATAAATAAAAATCCTTAAAAAAAATAAAAGAAGCAGGGAAGATGAAGTAGCAAGTGACTGGTCATAAAGTCCAGTCGCTAACACACTACAGACATCCACTATCTTTAGTGTGAGGTTATGTAGAATGACAGCAGGAACTGGAACAGAAATTAAAATTATGACCCAGTGCAAAAGTCCTTAAGAACCTGAAGTTCAAGAGATTGCAGTTTTCTATCTTTTCCTTAGAAAGAGAAATGGCACTATTGAGGGTTACTTTCATGGTAAGGGAGATGAGGTATCAGTGGCTATGACCAATTCAGAGGCTCACATTCCTTACTGCTAAAACAAAAATTATAAAATGTACATTTTATGTACAGCAAAGCTGTTTTGAGAATTAGATTAGATAATACGTATAAAAATTCTTAGCATGATGCTAAACACGGTGCAGGTTCTTGAATCTGATAATGCATAACATATATTTTTATACATAACTGTTCTCTCTATACTCCACTTTAATCCTACAGATGGCCAATGACTTGAAATGGGTTTTGTGGAGCCAAATATTTCACAAATCATTGCCCAGTCAGTTGTCTTTTAACAATTCACAATTAATCCTATCTCTCTCTATATTAATTCTATATCTTCAGTTCTCTCTAGCTAACAATTGCATCATTCATTCTAAAAATTAGCATATAAATGCTAGCATATGTAACACAACCCATATGTATATATTAAAATATGTGTGCATATCATGGTAGGAAATTAATTTTCCCTCTATTACCCTAAACTCATTTTGTTGCTTATTTTCAATTTGCTTTGTTCATTGGATTTTTAAACCAATTTACTGATGTGTCACCATCATTCTAGAAAGTAAAGACGTAAAAAAAATTCTCTAAAATTAAAATAAAACTTGCTTCAAAAGAAGCTTCGTGAAGATTCAAAGGGATCGTGTCTCTGCCTAATTTAACTCCTGTCACATGGTTGGAGCTCAATATAATTATACAAATATTTTTTTTTCTCTTGACATGGAAGCAGCATAAAGCAGAAGGCAGAGTATGTGAGTTTCGTATCTGAAAAAAACATGAATTAATATCAGGGTTCTGCTTTTTACCAGTCATAGGACCCTGGTCAGGTTATTCAACTTCTCTAAGCCACATTCCTCCATCCAGAACAAGGCAGTAATAGAGACTTCACAGGGTCACTGTGGACGTGAAATGAGAATACATCTGGGAAGAGTCTGAAACAGTGCATAACACACTACAGTTGCTCAAAAATGTTTTTTATAAGACCACAGAGTGTTCTAAGTATGTATTTTTTCAAACATTTTAAAGATTTTTATTTTCCATTTGAACCACATAGAACAGCAAGTCAATTAGGAGAAACTGACATTTCTCAATAGTCCTTTCCCAATATGAAAGAAAAGACAACCTTATCAAGGTTTGGAGACATAAACCATCTCTCAAAAACATCCTCAAAGGCTTTATTATTTCTCCTGCCTTGCTCCTTTAACCAATACTGATATCTTACACCAGTATAATAATTTTCACTTCTACAAAATGCTTTCAAAAAATTAATTTTACACTATTCATATAAAACCCCTCACTTTGATGAGGACATACATTACCATCTCCCCTCTAGAAATGAGGACCTGAGGATAAGAAATGAATTCATCAAGGCCAACCTGGTAAGTATCAGAGCTGGGATTAGAATCTTGCCTTTCTAACTCCAAGGCCCATGTTCTTTTCACACAAGAAGTTGGAGGGGCAGAGTCCAAATTAAAATTATATCTCAAAATTGTAATTTCATAAATTGTTCTACTAGATCATAGCTGTCTCTCACATTAATTAATTTATTTATTTATTTAATACTATTTTTGTAGTGCTAACTTTCCCTATGTGACATCACTAAAATCAACTATTTAATGCATTTTTTAACATGGTCATAAAATCACAGAATGTCAAAAATGACAATTTTGTCATTTGTCATGAGCCTGGGTGGCTCAGCGGGTTAAAGCCTCTGCCTTTGGCTCGGGTCATGATCCCAGGGTCCTGGGATCGAGCCCCATTCGGGCTCTCTGCTCAGCAGGGAGCCTGCTTCCTCCTCTCTCTCTGCCTGCCTTTCTGCCTACTTGTGATCTCCGTCTGTCAAACAAATAAATAAAATCTTAAAAAAAATAAAATAAAAAAGACGGGGCCCATAAAAAGCATCTATTTTAAGCATCAATTTTAAGGCAAGAAATGAAACCAAGAAATGTTAGGAGATATATTCATCATTATACTTATTAACTTCAAGTCAGAGCTAACCATGGGTCTCTGACTTCTGGTCCAGTGTCCCTTTTTATACTAACCTTCCAGACAAGGACAAGAATGACACTGAATTTCTTTTGTTTCTTTGTTGAAATACTTATTTGCTCTGTATCTCTGAGATAATTTTATCTTCTGTTAACTTAAAATGACATATTTTGGAAACCAGAAATTTTTATTTAAATTAATCTGCCAAATTAAGATAATCTGCCAAGAGCCAGTAATACAGAGCCCATAGGTAAGCCATTGGTAGAGTTTACACTTTAATCCAGATGAGACAAAAATCCACTGAAGGGGTATTAAGCAAAAAGTCATGTAAATCAATTTACAGTTTAACTTTATATCTGGCTTCTAATTGGAAAGTGGACTATAGGGGGAAGTAAGAATGTAATGGAGGGGACTAGTTAGGAGGTTAACACAATAATCCAGAAGGAGAATTTAGTATCAGTGGAAATGGTGAGAAGGGAACAGATTTGGGTTATATTTCATATGGTAGAGCCAACAGATCTTTCTAAAGAAAGAGTGAGGGAAGCACAGTGCCAACTAGTATTTCTTCACTCCACCTTGTCTGCCCTGTTGCTTCCAGGTGGGAGTGGAAGCTCAGATCCCTCCTGGAGTCAATTTTATCCTAACCCACATATATGTTACTTTGAATTCTTTACATACTACAAAGAACCGAGTAGATATCTTACAAATGGAAATATTCTGTGAAAACACTCTGTAGATGGGATAAATAGTAGACTGGATACCACTAGAGCAAATCAGTAAACTAAAAAATTATTCTAGAATTCAGATTCTCTCCCTCAACTCTATAGTGTTGTGTAGAATTCTCTTTACCTTGTTATAATTAATAATACTTTACATTAACTTTCCCGGTTCAAATTAAATCCTATGAGTTTCTTTCTCGTCATTGGATTCTAACTGATACACTAGTAATTTCTGATAAATCAATTTTTGACATTCCTCTTTTTTACATAATAAAAAGAACCCTGGAATTACAAAAAGAAAAAAGAAAGAGTCAGAATTCTAGGATTAAAAAATAATCATAGAACTAAAAGCCAAAAGAAAAATTTTTTGGTTGCTGAGATACTGAAGAAGTAGCTTCCATTTTTGATGAAAGCTCTCCAGCTGCCTATATCAAGTACTGTTGGGAAAAAAAAAGAAAAAAGAAAAAAAAACATGGGGGAGGAAATACAAAATAACAGATTCGCATCACAGCAGGATAGCTGATTCTCCAGATCAAAGGAAAAAAATATTGCATTATTGGTTAAAGCATGAGAACCTGGAGATTAACGATTAACGACACCATGAAGGTATCCATCTCCAGCAAGTACCAAGGAAGAAATAGGGAGAGAAGTGATCTGCCCTGGCGGAGAGGAATAGGTTATCACTGACATTAATTAGAATTGCTGGTCCACAGTGATCATGAAAAGCAGATAACATTTAGTCAGTTTTATTATTTTATCCATATTCTTACAATGAATGTGTTTATTGCCTGCACCAGGGGTGGATCATTCATATCAATCCTTAGTAGCCACTGCCAGAACCCAGAAAATGAAATGACTATATTTAAGATGATAATATTAGCAAACTTTATTACATAACTGGATGCTAAAAGCTTTAAGTGTTTTACATTTTTATAAAAAATATCGAATACATTAACCAATAACATAATATTATAATAACATTAAGTAGTAGATCCTATTACTATTCCCATTTCACAAATTAGAAAGCCAAGGTTAATAGAATTTAAGAAAGTTAACCGAGTCCATACAACCACTAAATGGCCAGGCCAGGGATCTAACTAACTCCAAAACACAAGATCTTAATTTTTCACTATTCACTTAATTTATAATAATACAGCTATTTTAACATTTTTAGATTGAAAATTCCACTTTAACATTCCCCAAGTAAGTCCAATGATGTGCTTATGTTTAATGTTGCTGAGGCATGAATTGAATCATATGTGTTGAGGGTCTTGTAGATGAGACATCACTCTGCTTGTGAGTGAGCCTGATCTCATTCAGTGTCCCCATCTCAAGGAGAAGATGGCCATCCTCCTTCATCATAGTTAATGAATAAGTTGTATAAAAGTATGCCAACTTTTGACTTTTTGTGAAGAAAAAAGAATAGACTCTCAAAGAAGACAATTGTTTATGCTGCTGACAAAATTAAAAGGAGATGAAAATATCTATGTACTAGTTTACTAGAAAATGTAAATTTTGGGACACCTGGGTGGCTCAGTTGTTAGGGGTCTGCCTTCGGCTCAGGTCATGATCCCAGGGTCCTGGGATCGAGCCCCGCGTCGGGCTCCCTGCTCTGAGGGAAGCCTGCTTCTCCCTCTCCCACTCCCCCTGCTTGTGTTCCCTCCCTCACTGTGTCTCTCTCTGTCAAATAAATAAATATTTTTTTTAAAAAAAGAAAATGTAAATTTTAAGTATTTTAAACTATGTACAATGTTGCATCTAGTAGCATCCACATCTAGGGCAGAAACAATCATAACTAGGAAATTCAGAGACAAAATAATTTATCCAAGGCTAAGGAGCTATGAAAAACAGAGTTATACACATTCTGCTGTATTTCCTCAAAAGAAATGATGAAGGGAGTTAAACTGGTATACTCGTAGCACTCCTTCTACAAACTGTGGAGCTATCTTTCCCCTACCCCTATCCATATTCCTGTTCCTTTCTCTCCATAGGTGGAACAGCCAATACAATTGTTCAAAGTCCCAGAAACCATCAAAAGCCACTGTATGTTAATAAAGCAGCAAGCTGGCTCTGGGCTGCTTTCTACATTTATGTGATAAAAAGTATAGGCAGGGTCTGGCTTCTCAGGGGGTTCTAGTTTTCTGTCTCACTTCCTCCACATATTCAGTAGATTGGCTAAGTTTAGCTGAAGACTACACCATTCCTGTGGCCATGCAGGAGTCAAAGAGGTGATAAAAGCCTTGCTCAGGCCTCATGCCTGAGCCACAACTGCCTACCTCACCTTTAGCAGAGGTTTACTTCAAGGGATCGGGTACTTACACAGCTAATAACAAAGTGGTATTTTGCTTCTCAATCTGCTACTGTCTCCTGTATATACAGCCCCCTTGGAAGACCCACAGCAGAAGGAACAACTGGCAGGGCAGGATTCATGACATAATACCATCAGCATCCACCCCAAATTATAAAGCCAAGAGGCAGACTGTTTTCCAAGTTACTACCAAATGCCATATGTTACTTAGTGATAATTACTGCTTATGACAAAACCAACAGAAACAATGATAATTACATGGTGAGGCAACCATGTTATCTCTCATGCACCTGGAACATAATGCCTGTCGTCACAGTAGTGACAAGAGGGATTAGGCTTCCCTCTGCTCCAATGCTCTCATGGCAAGATTTTCCTCTCCTGGATAAAAAGGTTCACTGTCATTTTAATAATATAGCTTAATAGGCTTTAGAAGTTCTAAAGGTTGATTCCAGGCATTTTTATTCATCAGCTGATTTTAAAAAGACTGGAGGTGTTTTTCTCAGGTTGAACATACAGAAACACAAAAGTGAAGGCACAAGGGGACCCTTTCTGTACAATCTCAGGTAGGAGATAGACTAGTTACATAGTTGGGTTCTAGACTTCAAATCTGGGCTCTGTCACCTGCTAGCTTTAAGACTTTGGACAGACAGCTAGTAGGCTTGTCATCTTTCTTCTCCAAGTCTCATTCTTAGTTATAAAGTAGACATAATAACAACTATCTTACAGGGTCACTGTGAAGATTAAATGAGAGTGTGCTTCACACAAAGCCTGACATTGACTGGGTGCTCACAAATATTAGTTTGTCACTATAATGGCTTTGCTCCAGATCCTAGGGGAGACCTTCATCTCCCTTTCTTTTCCTCAGAGTAATTTTTTTAATTTATACAAAATCTCAATAGCCAAAAAGATCAAGCTATTGGTAAGGGCAAAGAGGACTAGAAGGCCACTTCATCTGCTCCTAGAAAACACCTTTGACCTGCCTCAGCTGACAAAGGGATTCTTCATGGTTCTGTATGGTTCAGCTCAGTTCAATGGGAGAAATATATGTATTGGGTCTTGGAACCAAACTTCAGCCCATGATTGTAAGTAACCCCACCATCAAGCATTCATTGGAATTTGTCCTCCGTGTGGCACCTCATAGCCCTGAACAGGAAATCAGGGGTCCCAGGCAACTGACATCTTGAATTACCATCTACCAACATAACCCTTTCACTTAAACACTGTTATAAGACTGACAGTTGAACACAATGACCCTCCTTTCATAGGGATGAGGAAATGGAGACTCGGAGATGTTGTTATATACCAAAGGCCACACCATCAGAAAGCTGAGAATCAAATCCAAGTCTTCTGTCTATAGACCTAAGTCTTTCCCTGGCCACTCATTCATAGAAGACTCACATCAATGAGGTTGATGTGCTGACCAGACCAAAAGGTTTAGGTCATATTCAATAAAAGCAATTTCAATGATCCCTGACAAAGCCACTCTAATTCAGCATCTTTCTTTTTAATGATCATAAACAAAAAGCTTAGATTATCTTTGAAGTTTAAATAAGATGAGTTTTTAACACCCTTGAGCTACAACATAAAAAAACAGCATTTCATTCAAATATTTACATCTATACTGGTTCCAGAAAGCCTATTTATGAGTCAAATCAGAGCAGCAGGGCTCAGTGACAGAAGCAGTGTAATTGGCCTCCTGTTCCCTTTTTATGGGTTTCCACTTCCCTATCATCCAGCCAGACTCCATTTCTCCTCCTCCCAGGAGAAGAAGTGAATGATCAGCATTTCAACAAACCCTTTCACATTTTTGTTGCTTCTCTGGGCACACTTCCTGCCACTTTTATAGGTTATACACCATTGGAATCAGTAACCTTACAGAAATATGGTCAAGGGATTGTGATGTTTGCTCAGAAGCAGACTTGATTTATCAGGCTAATAAGTATAGACAAAATTCTACAATTGTGGAATTGTTCTTAGGTACAATATGAATGGTTTTAAAAAGCAGTATCATTTTCAATTTCAACCCTTTCCAAAGCCCTTCTCCCAGGGAACCAGCTCCCTGACATCTTTGTAAAGTTCCTACTGATCACCTAGTCAAAGAGACTACCCTCCTCCTAGTAGTCTTCCTGCTTCTCTGTCTTATCTGGGGTTAGACTTCTCATAATTTACCTATCCACAGTAACTGTCCAATAAATACATATTGAAAATATATACAAGACTAAACATAGGAGGGGGGAAAAATCAGACTGATGTATATCTAGCAAATTTGCTAAAATGCCAAAACTGGATACCAGGAGTTCAAACTTGGACTTGGTACCATTGAGTTCTTAGAACTTTCTACATTTTTACAACATTTCATGAACACACTACTTCAAACAAACATGTATTAAGTAGGCAGTTTGTAACAGGCCCTGTGGAAAGGCTCAAGAATACAAAATTATGATTGGGTTATGGACATTGGGGAGGGTATGTGCTATAGTGAGTGCTATGATGTGTAAACCTGGCGATTCACAGACCTATACCCCTGGGGCTAATATTACATTATATGTTAATAAAAAATTAAAAATTAAAAAAAAGAATACAAAATAATGAAATAAAGGAGCATAATGCCCATCTTTGGTGTTCACAGTTTAGGGATGGGGATAAGTAGGGGATAGGAATAGTGAAGAAAAATGTAAATAAACATGACCATGTAGTAGATGCTATACAGAATGATTAGTGAGGTGCTGTAGAATTACAAAGAAAGATGGATTTCATGTTCCCTGGGGAGGCCAGAAGAGCCTTCATGAGGAAGTGAAACTGGCCCAAAACAATGAGTAATGTTTTTAAAGCAGACACAGATAGGAAAGATACTCCTGGCATAGGGTACTCTATATACAAAGAAAGAGGGGCACTTTAGATAGACAGGATACTGTACTTCAGTATGACTTTAGCATGAGGAGAAGGACTAGAAGGAAAAGTAGAGAAAATAGTAGAGCAAATTGTGAGAGAGCTTGTGTACCATCCAGAAGTCAGAACACAATGAAGAGCCAGAGAAAGGGTTAAATAGTGTTTACCAATCACTGGTGAATTAGAATAGATATATATGCTGTGACATGGGCATCAGATCTCCTCAGAAGAGCCATTCCCAAAAGGGCAATGGTGGAAGACTGATGAGCAAGTCACTGATTAGGCAGTTCACTTCAGGTAGCTCTGAGGAGAGCCTGGCCTTTGAGGCAAAAAGTAGGTTTGGAGTCAGATCTTGGAAATACAATACAAATGAGGAAGGCTGGAGTTCTGAGACCCTAGCAATCAGAGAGAGAAGCAGCATATGAGAATGGAAATAGAGGAAGCCTGGAACCAAGGATAGAAGCAACCAATAAGGCTTCCTCCCTTAAGAGCCCACTTTCCAAGGTGTCTCAGCCAAGGTACCCAAAAACTTGCCCCACAAGAAGGCACTGCTATCTATCACCTGGGAACTGCATATAAAACAA
Organism: Mellivora capensis; assembly: GCA_004024625.1. NCBI lineage: Eukaryota > Metazoa > Chordata > Mammalia > Carnivora > Mustelidae > Mellivora > Mellivora capensis. The sequence goes on from PISX010016245.1 coordinate 19,013, forward strand.
GCAAAAAGTCTGTCAGAAATTGGGAAGAGACCACTGTTGTTCATGTCCAGGATATCCATGGCACAGCTCAAACCCAAATCTTGTTTTGTAATTCACGTCTCAGTTCAAATATCTCCTCCTCACTGACCCTTCTATCTCTAAAACAGCCTCATACTAAGTCACTCACTGGGAATTTGTCATTGTCTTCAAAGCACTCAGCAGTCTCTGGAATTATGTGGGTTACTTATTTACTTCTATATTTTCTATTTCTCCCCACTAAAATGGTGGCCACATCTCTTTACTGTTTCCAGAAGATCTGAGGAAGTACATAAACACTGTGTTCGCTGTTAAGCATTATGTAAAACTTAGCTGCTGCTATATATTCAGTTAATAAATTTTTATTTATCTAGCTTTCTTTCTGTTTCCTTTCAATATTTGTTCTTTTACATTTTGGCTTACAAAAATACATCTCCCATCCAAAGCTGGCATAAATATACTACTCCACTCCCTTCTAGATTTTTGTAAGCTCTAAAAGAAATATTCAACTCTTTTTTTTCCCTCTGAAAATTATTTTAGTGTATAGGATAAGCAATGAAATCAAGTCATTATATTTTGTAATGACATTCAACCACCCACTATTGTATTCAATAATCATTTCTTTTCTCATTATTATAACACTTTGGTTAAATCTTCAGGCCCTAAATGTATTCAGACTTTCTTTAAAAACATATTTTTAAACATCTACTAAAGTAATTTAAATCTTTCTGAATTCATCAAATTTTCAACTCTGTATCATGTAGTTTTGCTAGTCACTTTCTAAAATGCTTTAAACTCTTACACAGCAATGACACTGTTATTGCCTTTAAAAAAAAAAAAAGCTTTTGGGACTCTTACCCACTCTTACATAAGGATTTATACTAAAAATTTCTCAAGATCTATGGAATATTCTGCAAAAGTATAAGTTACATTATGCATAAAATGAGCTAGGGGAAGTAGCAGAAAGAGGAATTAAGAAAAAGTCCCACTTACAATTGCAGCAAAAACAGTAAAATCCCTAGGAATAAACTTAACCAAGAAGTGAATAATTTGTACTCTGAAGACTATAAAAAAAGTGATGAAAGAAATTGAAGACAACACAAATACAAAAATATCCCTTGCTTATAGATTGAGAGAATAAATATTATTAAAATGTCCATATGACCTAAAACAATCTACAGATTTAATACAATCTCTATTAAAATACAAGCAACGTTTTTCACAGAATGAGAACAAATAATCCTAAAATTTGTATGGAACCATAAGGACTCTGATTAGCCAAAGCAATCTTGAGAAAGAAGTAAAAAGCTGAAAGTATCACATCCCAGATTTGAAGATACACTACAAAACTACAGTAATCAAAACAGTATAGTATTGGCACAAAAATAGACATATACATAAACAGAAAAAAACAGAAAACTCTGAAATAAATCTACAATTATATGGTAATTGATTTATGACAAAGGCAGCAAAAATATCCTATGGGAAAAAAAGAGTTCAACAAATGGTTTTGAGAAAACTGGACAGCCACATGCAAAAGAACGAAACTGGACTACTTTCTTATACATTCTTACACAAAAATAAACTCAAAATGGACTAAAGGCCTAAATGTGAGACCTGAAACTGTAAAATTCCTCAAAGAAAATATTGTCAGTAATCTCTCTGATACTGGCTATAGAAACTTTTTTCTAGATGTTTCCTGAGGCATGGGAAACAAATGCAAAATTAAATTAGGACTGCACCAAAATAAGAACATTTTGCACAACAAAGGAAACCATCAACAAAACAAAAAGGCAACCCACCAAATGGGAGCAGGCATTTGCAAATAACATACCTAATGAGGGGTTATTATCCAAAATATATAAACAACTTACACAGTTCAACACCAAATATCAGGTAATCCAATTAAAAACTGGCAGAAGAGGGGTCAATTGAGCTCAGTCAATTGAGCATGCAACTCTTTTTTTTTTTTTTTTAATTTATTTATTTGTCAGAGAGAGAGGGAGAGAGTGAGAACAGGAGCACAGGCAGACAGAGTGGCAGGCAGAGGCAGAGGGAGAAGCAGGCTCCTTGCCAAGCAAGGAGCCCGATGTGGGACTCGATCCCAGGATGCTGGGATCATGACCTGAGTCGAAGGCAGCCGCTTAACCAACTGAGCCACCCAGGCATCCCAGAGCATGCAACTCTTAATTCTGAGGTCCTGAGTTTGACCCCCACGTGTGGCACAGAGTTTACTTTAAAAAAAAAAAAATGGGAAGAAGCCATGAGCGGACATTTCTCCAAAGAAGTCTTCCAAATGATCAACAGACACTTGAGAAGACGCTCAACATCACTCATCATAAAGGAAATCCAAATCAAAGCTCCCATGAGCTATCACCTGACATCTGTCAGAATGGCTAAAATCAACAACACGAGGAACAAGTGTTAGCAAGGATGTGGAGAAGAAGGATCCCTCACGCACTGTTGGTGGGAATGCAAACTTGTGCAACCACTGTGGAAAACAATATTAAAGTCCTTAAAAAAAAAGTAATGATATAATTAGCATATGATTCAGTAATTCCACCTCTGGGTACTCATCTAAAGAAAACAAAAACACAAATTTGAAAAGACATATTCACCCTATGCTTATTGCAGCAGTATTTACAATAGTGAACATATGGATTGACGAATGTATACAGAAGTCACACACACACACACACACACACACACACACAACGGAATGCCACTCAGCCATAAAAATGAAATCTTGCCATTTGAAACAACATGGATGAATCTAGAGGCTAAATGAAATAAGTCAGTCAGAGAAAGACAAATACATTATGATTTCATTCATATGTGGAATTTAAGAAACAAAGCAAACAAAAAGAGACAAACTAAGAAACAGACTCTTAACTCTAGAGAACAGACTGATGGTTTCAGAGGGTGTGGGAGGAGATGGGTAAAATAGGGGATTAAGAGTTTGCTTATTTTGATGAGCACTGAGTAAAGTATAGAATTATTTGATCACTATATTGTACACATGATAATATAATACTGTATGTTAATCGTACTTAAATTTAAAATTATTTTTAGAATTAAAAAAATTAATCAACTAGGAGATAGTACCACCTTTATGCTATTTGGTATAACCTGCCAGAAGAGGACATAGCTCTCCCTTTATTCATGTCTGCTTTTACTTTTCTGAGACTACATAATTTGTTTTTATGGGGAAAAAAAACTTGTGTTTTAGGAAAAAATATTAAGTATAAATATAGAGGTAATAGGCAACTGAGGGATGAGAGCATTAGCCAGTTTCATGAAAAGTTTTTTGGTTTTTTTTTCAGAAATTTACAAGCTCTGTATTAGTAGAATATAAGCAGGAATGCAATTGATTGTTGCAGATTTGTTGTATATCTTATATCTCCTGTCTTATTGCTATCAATAATTTTAGTTGAATATTTAGGGGTATAACCAAGACATCGGCAAAAATGACTCATTCATTTCCTATTGTCATTTCTTTCAATCACTGAAAATGCTTTATTGAGTGCCAAGTGTGTACTGCACGCTTTGGATACACGCTATTCTCTGCTACACACAAAAGAATCAGAAACAAACAACAACAAAAAGCAGCCCTTTAAATTATTCAGAATCTGAAAAGGGAAACACACAAGCAAGCCAGTGACTGAACGCATAGGAGAGTAAAGAGATTTCATTGCTAAGTATAGGGCGTAACATATTTTCTGCAGAAAAGAGATTACCAGCATCTTGGACAGCATCTGCAAGAAAAAGAGTACCAGCTGTTCTAATGCCAGTTAACTTATTATGCAAAGCAGGTTGATTTTGAAGGGCACTCAGGTCACTGCAACAGTGACCTGCAGTGGGTCCCCTGCTGGGCCACCCAGGTACCCCTTTGAGTCCATGGCACTCATCTTCCCAGTTGCTGGGAGTGCTGACTGTTCAAGGCTCATTAGTGAGTCCCTCTTCTAAATGAGCTGCCTCACCCAAGACTGTTCCCCTCTCTGGTTACACATTTGCCCACATAAATGACCAAATAATGCAGGGCACAAAAGCTGCTACTAAGACCACAAGGTCTCAATTTCTCAAGAATCTGATCTTTTTTGTGCACTTCTTTTTCCTTTTTTAGTTTGGTTTTGGGTTTTTTTGTTTTTGTTTTTTTGGGGGGGTTGTTGTGGGGGTTTTTTGTTGGTTTTGGTTTTTTTTTGTTTTTTTTTTTTGGTGAGAAGGTGGTTTTTTATTTTTGTTTTCGTTTTTGGTCTCACCCCTCTGGTACAGAATCAAGGCTCTCTGCTATCATTATACTTCTGTATCTCCAACACCAAAAACAGTACATAGTTGTGCTCAGTAAACATTTCCTGAGTGTATAAATAGAATTGGGATCCTCCCTTGCTCTTCCCAGTACACCAACAGTTGGACTTCTGCCCCCGAGCCCCAGAGGCAGCGGAGAGCTACTCCTAACAGACTTCCTGTGCAGGTCTCTGGACACTTCCTGTTCTTAGATTCTTACTGCTTATGGAATCTTCATTATTTCCTTTTTGATCTCCTGGCTGCTGACACTTGCCTGAACCTGAAGTTGGTACACTTCTTTCCAATTACCTTCTTTTCCTTCTTGCTTATACTCTACTTCATCACCTAGAGTTGATTTCCTCCCAGCTTACACCCACCTCTAGTACATGGCTGAGGCAAAATTCAGCCCCAAAGACATTTGATCTCAAAATTACATTCTGTCCACTTAACCATGCTGCCATTGAAAACATAGCAATTACAACTAAGCTTATAACAAGCATTTGTATACCGCTTTACAGTTTACAAAGCACTGATATCTCACAGCTAGGTCAATACTTAATTAATTACCTAGCATATGACCCTTGCTGTCAGTGTAGCCAGGTCTCCTGGAAAATACCTGACCTTTCAGAAACCTCTTCTAACCACAAATTTACTTTAAGACAAATATAATTAAATTCAGAAATCCCAAACAATAATAACCAAGTTGGTAGTGTCACAGAGACCCTCAAATTCCCCATGCTGCCTGAACGTCCATCCGTAGCTGCCCATCACTTCCGTGGGCAGAGGAGATGGAAGTGTCTTGGGTCATTCTCCCTGAGCCTCGGTTTTTGGTACCATCCAGCTTCCTCCTCAATCACACCTGCATGCTTAGTGTCTCTGACATAGCCTCAGCTGTACCCAGGGCTCCATGGGTCATATTGGAATCTGCTGCTCTCCCTTCACATTGTCCTTGTAAAAGAAGCAGGAACTAATTGCAGTCCTTCTCCATTCTGATGCCCTCCTGTTGTTCCTAGCTCATCACTTTCTTCTTCCAGAGCTGTTCCTCTTCTCTAGACAGTCACCTCAGGCTTCCTTTGCCATGACGTTTCCTAATAAGACTTTCAGCCTCTCCATCCGTAACTCTTGAGTTATAACCATGTAGCATTATATCCGGTGCTCAGTAAAATCCTCCAAAGTGACTGGTGCAGGGATTATTACCATGCTGACCAGCATTTAGTCAAGAAGAAAACTAAGTCAGTGATTAACCCAAATTCACATTTTTATTACATGATGGATCTGATGTGAAATTTTCTAGCTCCAGGGTTTTGGCCCAACCACTGCACCATTTGACACATAATAGCAATAACATTAAAAGCCATAAAAACTGCTTACTAGAGGCTCCTGGGTGGCTCAGTGGGTTAAAGCCTCTGCCTTCAGCTCAGGTCATGATCCCAGGGTCCTGGGATCAAGCCCCACATCAGGCTCTCTGCTCAGTGGGGAGCCTGCTTCCCCCTTTCTCTCTGCCTGCCTCTCTGCCTACTTGCGATCTCTGTCAAATAAATAAATCTTTTAAAAAAAATTGCTTACTATATGCTAAACACTGGCCTAAGCTGCTACCATACACTGTTCATACAGCCCTTAAGACAATCCTCTTTTCATGGAATAGGTAAAGGATACTATCTACATTTTACCCAAGAGAACAGAGATTGAGGTTATATGAAATATCCGGTCTTGTCACATAAGCAGAAGATGATGGAACGGAGATCTGACCCAATCCTAGTTGATTGCTCCACATGGTGCAAAATTTAGCTGTTATCCTGACACAAGTCATTCCCACCTGTTGGATTTGTGACATTATGACCACAGAATGCACTGTCCAGAGGCGCCATGACTCACATGGCACGTGTCTCCTATTCTTACCTGTCATTTCTCAAGCTTTAATTGCTTTATAAAAACACAGTTACTTCTCTGTTCATTTGTGTTTTCTCAAGTAATACTGAAACATTTATTTCAGACAAATTCTTCCTTGAAAATTCTCTTGCAGACACCATAAACATAGGTCATCTGCCATATCTTCAGCATGTTCAGCAACATGTGAAAAAGAGGAATGGAACTAGTATCTACTGAATGTTCACTTTGTATTACCCACTTTATGTGCCTCATGTCGTATAAACAACAATCTGTGAAGTAAGTATCATAAACCCATTTTACAGATGAAGAAATTAGGTTCAAAAAATGTAACTCCTGGGAGCCTGGGTGTCTCAGTGGGTTAAGCCTCTGCCTTCAGCTCAGGTCCTGATCTCAGGGTCCTGGGATTGAGCCCCACATTGGGATCTCTGCTCAGCAGGGAGCCTGCTTCCCCCTCTCTCTCTGCCAGCCTCTCTGCCAACTTATAAGCTCTCTCTGTCAAATAAATAAATAAAAATCTTAAAAAAAAAATGTAACTCCCCCAGAACCACGCAACTTCCCAATGGCAAAGAATTCACATTCAGATCTGCCTGACTCCAAAGCAGAATATGTTTCCCACCATACACATGCAAGCTAATACAACCATATACTGTGGAGGGAGCAGAGCATTACTTTCTAAGCAATAATACAAAATTTCCAGACTAAGCCTTTTGCATTTCATCAGTATTTTTGCATTTTCCCCCCAAGACCTCATAGGACCACTTGGACCTTCCTGTCTGTGAAGCAGAGGCATTTTGAATGTTAATACTTTAAAAAAAAAAAGCCAAATACACATAACTCCAAAGCACCAAAAAGCTTACATCAGAATTCATCTAATTTGTTAGAAATACTATTTGTTACCTTGTGCTGAGAAAATCATGTTTACTGTGTATATTGCTGGGGGCAAACTAAGAAGATTTCAGAGTTAATTTCCCCTCATAAATAATACATGGCCAAGCCAAAAATACTGAGGCCTTTGCCTTAGGACTTCATCTTTGGGCTACTGATGCCATCTATCGGGCCCTCAGCTGCCTGCAGCCGTGCCTGCAGCTAGGGACAATGAACACCGAATGTCCCCATACACACCTAGACGGGTGTATCTGTGGCTCTCTGGCCCAGAAGAGGATGAAGCTTTATGTTACAGCAGATGTCCTATAAAGGGATTCATTTCAAAAGGTTGTTTTTGTTTTTCTTCAAAAAGGATGGCTTTTTCCTACCAGAGAGGCCATAAGTTGGGGAGATTCCCCCCATTGAAGACAAACACAATGGAATAGTGATAAAAAAATATGAGCCAGAAAGCAATACTTTGGCTCAGACAGCCCATGGAATGATTAAGAGAGGAACAAGAATGCAGTGGTCTGCAATGCAGTGGGCACAGATGAGGTAAATCCCGATGGAAAGCCTGTCATCCGTCAGACAGTAAGTGAGGAGTTCTCACGTCTTCAGGGCTCACAACCTGGTCCCTAAATGGGCTTCAGGGACCCTGTGTATCCCCTGAAATTTTATGCGAAATAGCTTTCATATTTTTTTTTCCTCAGTGGCAGATTTATAGATTTTACTAGTTTAATAAAGTTCCCACACACTAAAAGGATGAAAACCATAGCAGTTATCTAAGAAGACCAGCTCATGCGAACAAAGAGAGCGGGTTTTAGAGTGATACACAGCAAGTGTAAATTTATTTTGCCACTGTTCAGCTGCATGACCCTAAACATGCAGACACAGACATACTTTGATTCTATGCCTCAGTTTCCCCATTTTAGAAATGCAGATTAACTACACCTAGGAGAAAGGAAATGACTTGCCAGAGGTCAGATACCAGGATATCCTGGAGCCAGAGCTCCAACCGTTTTGCCTTCCCAAGCCTACCAATTGTTTTACTAGTTTCCCTTCTCTTCACTAAAAACCCTACCCTGCCTGACCCACCGCCAACACTGAAGGACAGCTGTCTTTAAACAGGGCCAATTTCACGAGCTTGCAACCTGTGCAGCTATGCAGGGATCCATGCTCAAAAGAGTCCCTGCACTTGAAGTTTGATGCTCTGTAGTCATCATCTTGAGATTAAGGATTTTGTCTTTGAATTCACGCTCTCTAAGTAAGGTCTGATAGGACAAAGGACCACGAGGGATGGGAGGGACTCAGAGCTTCAGCTCATAATGGGTCTTACTTCTTGCAATCTCCTCATCTCCCCATCGCTCTCAGTCTCCTCTGCCAAGTCCACTCATTCCCAACTCTGTACCCTAGCCCTCTTCCCGCCTTCCCTTTCCCAACTGACTGCCTGCAGACCTCCACTCAGGGTGAAAACCACCAGATCTCAAGGCCCCATTCTTCTATCACCTCCCTCCAGTTCCCTCAAAGGGCCTGGGTACAGGGGAGGGGAGGATACAAGTAGGGGATGATCTGAGGGTAGGACAGGGCAGTGTCCGTCCCTGCCACAGGATAAGAGTGAGCAATACATAGGAGACCTCTCATCCACCCCCAATCCCAGAACGAGGCACATCCCTACACAGAGGGTGCAAACCTCTGGGGGTTGCTCTTTGCCTTGGAGGATTAGGACAGGGAACCCACGGCAGGAAACTGACTAACCTGCCCTGCTAGAGCCTCATGTTTTTATTTTGCCCTGAGTCCCACAAATTATGTAGCTGACCTTGTCCTTAAAGAAAAATATATGTATATTTTAATATTGAGGAATAAATGCTAATCAGCTGCTTTTACTTGAATTCATGCTTTTAACTTTTCCTGCTAAATCCTGTGGCTGTGGCATTAGCACTCTAGCCTCTTATCTATATATCATCAATTACTTGGGCATGAGAGTGCAAACAAATAAAAATTCAATTGTATCAAAAAAGGGACTATATATAAAACACTACACTAAAGATGTCCTATCATATGGAACCATATGGAATTTCTATTTTAAAAACTGAGGGGGAAAAAATGGACCAGTTGGGATAATTCTAATATTTTCCCTTGTCCTTACTGACTTTTCTATGCTACAGCTCTGTCTGGTAGTTAGCACAAGAAGGCCTGTTGGGGATTAGTTCCTTTTACTGACTAAAGAGCTAAAAGACTTGCTTTCTTTCTTTTCCTATTTTTTCTTAAGGAAATAGGTGGCAAGCTATATTTTCTGGCCCCAGCCAGAGTGCTTAATCCATGGTATTTATGAAATAACATGCATCCATTCATATCTCAAGGGAAACTCAAAGATTCACCCACTTTCTCTCATCTTTTTTTCCTTTTCCCCAAGGCCCATCTGAGTGGACTTATACAGGCAAAATCAGAAGTCGGAGAAGTTATTCTGATGGCCTGTTCTTTTGGGTCCAAATCAATCTTTTCCGCCTCAGACCTTCATCCACAGTATCACTTAGGTGACCAATTTAAAGACAAATATCATCATCTTGTTCCTATAGGTCTCCAATGTTTAAAGACCAGTTTCCACTAGGAGAACCTGTTCTGCCCCGGCATTCAGGGGTCCTGAAACAACTTACCATAAGACAGAATATAGAAGAAATAATTTCACTAGCACACAAATACACACACACACAAACACACACACACACAGGAGGTAGACAAGGTCACAGTCCAAACATAACTCAAAGAGAAAGGCTTTCACACACAAAAAAATCATAAACAATCTGCCAGTTTTGTACTTCTCCCAAATCCATGGAACAAAGGGGTCAAGAAGAGAGATTACCGGGACGCCTGGGTGGCTCAGTTGGTTGGGCAGCTGCCTTCGGCTCAGGTCATGATCCCGGCGTCCTGGGATCAAGTCCCACATCGGGCTCCTTGCTCGCCAGGGAGCCTGCTTCTCCCTCTGCCTCTGCCTGCCACTCTGTCTGCCTGTGCTCGCTCTCTCTCTCTCTCTCTCTCTTCCTGACAAATAAATAAATAAAATCTTTAAGAAAAAAAAAAAAAGAGAAGAGAGATTGCCAATCCCACCTTTCAACCACAGAGATATCTAACACCTGGGTTTTATTTTCGAAAAAGGAAGTCAACTTTTAGTGTCTAATTTAGAGGGACCTAGTCCTTGGTAGGAATACTAGGGATAACACAAGCTCATTAAAGCAGTTAGCTGGGGATGCCTGGGTGGCTCAGTTGGTTGGGCGGCTGCCTTCAGCTCGGGTCATGATCCCAGCGTCCTGGGATCGAGTCCCACATCGGGCTCCTTGCTCGGCAGAGAGCCTGCTTCTCCCTCTGCCTCTACCTGCCACTCTGTCTGGCTGTGCTCGCTCACTCTCTCTCCCTCTTTCTCTGACAAATAAATAAATAAAATCTTAAAAAAAAAAAAAAGCAGTTAGCTGGAACAGGAAGCAGGCAAAGGGAAACTTCTGTGTGGAGGTCTGGCAAGGTACCCAGCTGGCCTGTGAGAGCATAAAGACAGGATAGAATGGTGACAGGACAGCAGTGACTCCAGCCTGCTAGGGACACCCCCCAGGCAAATTTCTCCAGTAGTTCTATTATAGTTCTCATCATACTCGATTATACTCACATGCTTAATTGTCTATCACCCCTACTCGACTGTGAATTCCTCCAGGGCAAAGACCCTGCTAACTTCTTTCAGCCTCAATGCCCATGATAAGTGTAAAGTCTCTACCTCCAACGGTTGGTTAGGGTGCAAAGGGCTTGAGGATACACATCTTTAATTGAAATCTGCACCATTGCATTTTCTTAAGGCCAGTTCCTCCTGGGGCATCATGATCACAGTCCTAGTATTTTTTTTCCCTTTCATACAGTTACGCATCTGCTAGTCCTAAGGACAGCAACAGTATATTGATCCTGGTTGTGAGACTACTCCACACATTAGTCTTTCCTTCCTGCTCAACATTGTATTATCGTTAGAGCTAGCCCCAAATTACCAAATTCTAGCACCCTCCGACCAGGAGAGAGAAAGGCTTATGAGCTCTAAATGGAACTTAGAAGCTTCAAACAATTCAATAGACCTCCCCCAAGTGCATCCTCTGTCACCTGGAGCCTTGACAAACCCTGACTAAGGAGCTGGCATATTTCATCATCCGTCAGTCTCCACCAGCCTCACTCTACCGGAGACAGCCTATTTTGAAGAACAGGAAGAATGAGCCTTCAGTGTGTAGCTCGCTCTTCCCCATGATTTCTGCTGGAAATACCAATATAGACCAACTGTCCAATTTTCCATGATCCACACCACAATTGGGGAACATTCTACCTGCCATCTGTCACTTTTTTTCCCGTCAGCTTTCTCACAAGGCAAAGGAAACTGATTGTGTTTTTACATTATAAATTAAATTGATACCAGTAATAAAACACCTGACTGAGTTGTACGAGTTAGTAAATGCAGCCTGTTCAGGATAACTACGTCTGCACAAGATGGAGTGGCAGTAATCTATCAGCAGTACCAGGCCCTGTTGCCTGCCTGCTCCTAACCTGAAGCTGATCTCAGTGGCCCATGGAGGGTCTATTTTTCTCTCTGTTCTACCCATTCATTTCCTTTGGAGTATGAATGCTGTGGGGCTGCCAAATCTTGTAGAGAGACTCTCCTCAGCCAGGCAGTGAAGTGCAATGAGAGGAGCACCCACTTTGGGCCAGGCAGACTTAGGTAAGGATCCCCATGATTCTTAAGAGTAGAGTGCCCTTAGGTTATTCACTAGTCTCCTCCAAACCTCAGCTTCTTCGATGTGCAATATTGCAATACTTGCCTTTGAAGGTTCTTGTGGGATTAGAAATAAAGTATGTAGGGGCACCTGGGTGGCTCACTGGGTTAAAGCCTCTGCCTTCAGCTCAGGTCATGATCCCAGGATCCTGGGATCGAGCCCCGCATCAGGCTCTCTGCTCAGAGGGGAACCTGCTTCCCCCACCCCTGCCCCCCGCTGCCTCTCTGCCTACTTGTGATCTCTGTCTGTCAAAGAAATAAATAAAATCTTAAAAAAAAAAAGAGAGAGAGAAAGAGGGCACCTGGGTGGCTCAGTGGGTTAAAGCCTCTGCCTTCAACTCATGTCATGATCCTAGGGTCCTAGGATCGAGTCCCGCATCGGGCGCTCTGCTCAGCGGGGAGCCTGCTTCCTCCTTTCTCTCTCTCTGCCTGCCTCTCTGCCTACTTGTGATCTCTCTCTGTCAAATAAATAAATAAAACCTTTAAAAAAAAAAAAAAAGAAAGTATGTAAAGCACCCAGCTTGCTGCTGGCCATCCATAGACAGTAATCAATAGCCAGACATAAGCCATCATTTGGTGTCAGCCTCCACTAAAAAACCATACCTGTGTTATTATTACTGTTGCTGTTATTTTTAACCATTTGAGTAGATTATTCGGGAGTATGGAAGATTTTTCCAGAATGAGATAAACAGGATTAGAAAGGTAATACCCACTTAGTGGAATAAAATAAAACTATTATTTAATTCAAGGAACCTTTCTCCTATGTTAGCCTGGTCCCTTTAGTTCATTCCAATTATCTTATCTACAGGTAGAAATAAGGAGAATAGGAATTTCACAGTAGAAAGTAGAAAGATAAGAATATTGCCAAAAGCCTGGAAGATCATTCCAGATTCAACAGAGCCCGAGCAACCAAGTTTTCCTGTCATTCCCTCAACAACCACTTCCACTGTCCAACTGCTGTGCCATTAAATAACTCAATACTCCCTTTATCCACTTCTGCTTCTACTGTGATAAGTGACACAAGGTCCTCCTTTCTGGATTTTTCAAGGTTTTTGTTATATATAACTTCTACCTATTCAGGGCTCCTAAAGCTCATGGCTTCTACTATTTCATGAAGCCTGTCAACATGTCTCATGATGTCCTCTTTGTATTCTCTGCCTCCATGGACAACCACGAACTCTACATCTCATATTCAAACTCCCCAGTGGAGAAGAAATTCACAGGTCGTTTACCACTGCCGAAAATAATCACCAACACCCGAGCGGGGAGTAGCTCTTACACCAGGCTACCACAACTCAGATATCTATCAGCCTCAGTTCAGATACCTACCCCTTGTCCAGTGAGTTACAGCCAGGACCTTGAATCAAAATTCTGCCTAGGCACAGGGTGACTCCCCTCCCCCTACTTCCATCCACAGCAGACTGTGGGCTTGGCAGTCAGTCAGCACAACAGATTCCCCTCCAAAACATCTCTTTCTTCAGGCATTTTCAATCCAGAAAGGGCTTATAACATTAAACAGAGAATTGATTACTGTACCAGAGATTGGACTTATTATACAGGATTGCTCGTTTCACAAATTTCAGAGTAATCAGAACAACAAAACACCATATCTAAACCGTATCCTTTGGAATAGGGAGCTTTTGAATCATGAAAGACTTTGTATTTATGCAAAATGTGACCAAGTTAATACAAAATCCATTTTCAGGGTAACTGGGAAATTTTCAAGATGTTGTGTCATAGAAGCAGGGTGTGATACATAACTCACTCCGATTCCTGATCCTGTATTTAGCCTTCCCTCTTCAGTAAGCATTTATGGACCATACACTAACAAACACAAGTGCTTGCTGATTGTTTTAATACCTACGGATGATGAGGGACAGTTTCAAAATAGCTTTGGTGAATGCCAGGTGGTGAGCCCTGTGAAAATTGGTAAAACAATTACATTTCATGCCTGAAATTCACACCTCTAATCGTGATGTTCCACTGTTTTATTTCTTGGCAACACATCCTTAACTCATTCCCTTACAGCATTAAAAACTTACAATTCAACAAAGCCAACTCTCTTTGCTTGTAATCTGGACGAGCTTCTCTTTTATTCTGTCAAGAAACATTCTGTCAAGAAACATCCTTGACCAAACCAGGAGCTTCTTTTTTTAATGTTTGGGAGGATCATACTGCACTTTATGGCAGTTTAAGGCAATTTGCATGACTTATTAAGTGATGAAAAGCAAAGTAACATTGTTTTATGAATGATCACGAGGTCAGAGGACTCAAGGGTGACATAGAACAGCAGGAACAATCTCGCCTGTGAAATGCTGCTGAGGGCAGTTACCCAGATGTCATTCCTGCAAAAGCATCAGTCCAACAATTTCATGTCTAACACCGGCTGGATGGACCATATCTGAGCAGACCCTGTGTGGTGCTTTTGTAATGTAGAATTCACTGAATGAAAGGCATGAAGAGGCTTAGTAGGTAACATCCATGATCCCCCGGGCAACAAAATCCTTTTGCTTAGAAGAATAAATTGAAATTATCTATCTAAGGGGCTGTCTCTCCAGTTAGAAGGAAAGAGCCCTTCATCTCTACTGCCTCACTATCTAGCATAGAGCAGACAGCCAATGAAAGCTTGTCAAGGTGGTGTTCTTCCAGCTCAGACATCTCTTACGTAAATTGCTGATGACATTTAGAAACAAAAGGGGAGAATTAGCTAAGGATGGTTTACGGGGGATGACAGTGTAGAGTTTTCTATCGTGTGTATCATATAATATGTGTGTCCGTATATATGCTTCCATATATGTATGTATGTGTATCAGTGGGTTCTGGTATTACCAGAATGATTAAGTCTATGTGAGGGTCAGCCCAAACTCTCTCTACTCATTCAATATAAATATTCCTCTTGTTAAAGACTGTTCTATACCAGAACAGTTCCCCAAATTTGCTTAAAATTTCCATCCTCAACATTGTTAAGGACTGTCCCACCCTCATCCCAGTTTGCTCTGCAAAATGATACTTTTCAACCTAACTTGCTACCTCAAGAAGAACTGCCTTGAGCTGTGTGTCTGTGCAGGTGTCTCTGCTTTGGAAGTCTCTATAAATGGGTTGGAAAGAAAACAGATAGTCAAGGACTTATGTTCAATGTGTTTCCAGTTACTTAATTTCTTTAAATCTCAGTTACTTCTCTAAAATAAGCATAATAATAGTAGCTTTGTAGTAGGGGTATTATACAGGTTTAATAGATAATGTATATAAAGTACTTAATACAGTGTTTGGCACATAATAAACTCTTTTTAAAAAGTGTTACTTACCCGGGTACCTAGGTGGCTCAGTGGATTGGGCGGCTTTTAGCTCAGGTCATGATCCCAGGGTCCTGAGATTGAGCCCTGCGTGGGGCTTCCTGCTCAGCAGGGTGTCTGCTTCTCCCTCTCCCTCTGCTCCTCCTGCCTGTTCATTCCCACTCTCTCTCTCTCAGTCCCAAAAATAAATAGTCTTTTTTTAAACTCCTACTTATTTTCATTACCATTTCACTTCTTAATATTATTGTGTTGTCTGAACATAGTGAATTATAAACCGTAGTTCTGAATCTCTTCCTGCTCTTTGTTCTGATGGAATGAAATAAACAGCAAAGCCACTTTTTCATTTGCATATGAACCAAAAGCACAGCCTCGCCAGGCAGAGAACACCTAATATTTCTACTCTAATACTGTTAAATATAGCCCACATCCCTCAACATAGAAGTACTTTAAACTTAACACGGTATGGGCTATACTTTAGCAGTCTTAGCAAATAGGATTATTAACTGTCACAAAATCCCTTAACTTAGATGAGAAGAAAAGATCTTGAATTATATGTGAATTTTAGGCATCTTCTAAGATTCTTTCTTGGCATCAACCTAAACCCTTAATCCCAAGGACAATTATCCTGAAATATTTCCTTTGGCAGATATTAAAGGAATGACCAGTGTAATGCTATACCATACCTAATAAGCTCTTTTGGCCAATCTCTACTCAATCAACTCTCTGGCTTAAGTGTTCACCCCTATAGCCTGATGACTGAGGACCACTGAAGCTGACTGCTTAGAAGTGATAGGCCTCTTGAAATGTGTTCACGCATTTTCCACACCCAAAGCCAGGTTGTTAATCTGCCAAAAACCAGTGTTGTTTATTCTCAAATCCTTTTCTGCTTATTGTAGGTTATTTTGTGATCATGTTATTTAATTAACTATGATATAAAGCCATTAGATATGGGTACAAAAAGAGAGCTGATGTACCAATAAAATTAAATAGAATGTTTGGAAAAGAATCAATAAAGGTGAGTCATTTTTAAATGCTATTAAATTAGCAATAAGAGAAAGGGTTTCAAAAAATTTGGAGGAAGAGCACATGGGAGGCTCAGTTGGTTAAGCATCTGCCTTCAGCTCAGGTCACTATCCCTGGACCCTGGGATTGAGCTTCTCCCTCTCCTTTTCCCCCTCCCCCATCCCCTTCCCCGACCTGCTTGTGCATGCTCTCTCTCTCTCAAATAAAATCTTTTAAAAAACTGGGAGGAAAAACTATAAAATTTTGAAAAGGTTTTGCATTTGCTTTACTTGACAAATAACCTGAGTTTTAGCTACACTTCAGAGAAATGAAATGTGGACATTGTAAACAGTGCAATATAGGTAGGGTTTATCCAAGTAAAATGACTGTATCCTCCTGTCAGCAAACTCATAATCAAATAGAAAACATGATCTTACATTAAAAGATTGATAACTGAATATACACTTGACCGTTATAAGTTAAAGCAAAATGTTTAAGGTATTATACATAATTTTAATGGTATGGTAAGCAATTTTTCTTCAATTAACCAAAAAATAACTAATATAAATCACATGGCCTCACAGTTGCCTTGATTATACAATGTAACCCAAGTCTAACACAGCCGTTGAAGCATAGCGGACCATTAGTAAAAGCTGGCATGAAGGCAAGCACAGAGAGAGGAAGAGTGGAATAAATGAAAGGCTTTGAAGATTTAAGTAAAAATTTGGTTTTTAGGCTAACAAAGTGGACAGAAAGAAAGATGCAACCCCTGAACAGTGCATCCAAAGAAGCACGTAGTTTGCAGCATTCCACTCCCACAAATGCTTTCAAATAAAAATATTTCCTACCAAGAAGAGATAAACCAAATTCTCAAGAAATTTGAGAAGAATCTCCCAGACTATGACTTCCCCTGCACTTAATATTTATGCTCTTCCTCCTGTCCATTGGGTATGCAGGAACAGTTAGATTTTACACATGTCTACAGCCAGCAGAAGATGAGAGGACAGACTAAAAACAGCAGGAGGGGTAACTCTGACTTGATAACTTCCAGCTCCAGATGTGTCTAATGTTAGAAAGTTTCTATGTGATGCATAATTGTAGTGATGACTGTCCTACAAAGGAATAGGAAACAAAAGGAAAAGGATATTGACTGAGCCCTACCATGACCCAAGCCCTGTGCTAGCCCTTTATTTAATTCCTGCAATCCTGTGGAAGGCACGTTCTCCTCATTTTACAAAGGGGAAAACAGACACAGAAGTACAGCCATTTGCTCAGGATCACACAGCCAGTAAAGGGAATGAAGTCCCTGCATCTTCTCTGACCCCACCTTGCTCTTCAGTCTAACTCCTAGGATACCTGTGCCAATTACAATTCGTTTGTGCCAACCCCACAAGAAAGTCCAGAGGTTTAAAATTTCAACTAACTGAGAGCAAAAATCTAAAGAAAGACTGTCAAGTACACCCACTGTCTCCACTCTCATCACAATGCAAGCTGCATAACCGGCTGGCACTCCAAATTATGTGAAGCACTGAGGAGCACTTGAGTATACTGGAGTGTCCTTGTACATGTTTGGGTAATTAGGACTGGAATCCTTCTAACCATTCATTGACCAAAGCAATTCCTCTCACAAAACCTTCTGCTCACACACCCTTTTTTTTTTTTTTAATCTGCATCAAAGCTATTTCCCAGAGTAAGAGTTCCACCTGGAGGACAACGGAGAACCTCTGGACCACCCTCCATAAAATCATGAAGGAGCTATACTATACATGGCTGACTGCAGAAAAATGCTCAAGAAATTGAGCTACGTATGAACTTAATGACACAATCTTATTTAATCCTCAATCACAACCCTTTGAGAGATACTATTATTATTCCCATTTTGTTGATAAGGTAACTGAGGCTTCAAAGCTAATAATTTTTCTGAACTCACTCAGCAATTAAGTATTTAAGAGGAAATTAAATCTCAGGTCTGCATGAACCAATTTTGGACTCATAAGTGGTATTACTGCCTATTTAGCAATAGAAATACTAAAAGATTGAATAATGGGCTCAGAAATCAAAACATTATCTTTTGCCTCTAGCCCACACCCCCCCAAAATTCTCCTACCCAGATGTTCTGCTCCCCTTTTTGCTACTGTGCTCTCACTAGAAACTATTGCATTCCTGTCACAAGCAATCTGACTTAAGCCCGCTCACACTCCAGCATAAATAAAGCTTAATCAATAAAGCTTATGCTTTAATTATTTATTTATCCAAATTGATTATTTAAGCTTAACAAATAAAGCTTAAGCAAAAATTCATTATTTCCTTACTATGTAATTAATTATTCATGTCTAAATTAAGATAAACAAGGCTTAGTATATCAGCCCTGGATGGAAAACCTCAGTCAGATCTGGGCTGGCTCTGGTTCTCCTTCCTTCTCTCTGCCTCAGGCCCCAAGTGCTCCACTTTCCTCCTTCCCTCTAGGTTGCTACCACCCATCTCATCCCTCAGGATTCTTCTCCCCCAAGCCCACCTCCAAAATAAGACATAATCCCTCTAACAACCCCAGTACTTAAATATTTGAGACAAAATTCACAGACCCTTTGTGTTTAAGGATTTCCTTATAGAATACAATGGGAAGTAAACAAGACAACATAGTGTAATATGGCAGTTTCTATTTTCCAACACTACCACCACAGTATCTCTGACCACATGCTCTTGTTAAAATGTGACTTTGGTACTCTTTTCACTAAGTAGCAATGTCTGCATTCACTTCTTTGAACCCGAATGGATCTTAGAGACTGCCTGACAATAGAGAATGGTGGAAATTATGCCATGTGACTTCCCATTAAAAAAAATAAAATTTTATATATATATATATATATATATATATATATATATATATATATATATATATAAAACCTTTCACCTTGCTTTCTTAGGACAACTGCTTTTAGAACTCCGACACCATCCTGTAAATAAACCCAAACTAACCCTGAGGGGAAGATCATACTAAGGAAGTGAAGGTAGATGTTCTGCTCAAGAGATCAATCAGAATGGTTTTTGTCCTCCCCACACTCATAGTACTTTGTCTAACTACTTTAACAGCTGATAGGGTAATATTATTGCCTTTCTTCTCTCTCAACAGGATTAGCTTTTGAAAACAATCAGCTTTGGACCTCAGCTCAATGCCTGGTATGCAGTAGCACCACAATTTTTTTTTAATTCAGTAACTAAATGAAATATTAATTCTTAGTTTTTGATCAAGGAAGCCTACCTGAAAAAGTTTATATTTGAGCTGGGTATAAAATAATGGGTTGAACTGGGACTTTCCAGGTGAGAATTCTGTTTGAGTAAAGACTCAGAGACAGCAAAATGATCATTGGGATAATCACTGGGGCGGGGGGGGAGGGCAGCAAAATACGTGGAGAAGTAGGAACATAGATCATGTGAGAAGAAATAGTGAGAGAAGAGTTTGGTGAGTTAGGGTATGAGGAGTTATGAAGTAATTTAAGTTTCAACTTTATTTGCTAGCCAGTGGGGGCCACTAAAAAGTTTTAAGAAAGTGAGTGTTAGTATAGTGTTTTCCCTAAGTTACACTTCCAAATTTAAAGCATTTGTTCCTTAAATAAGGGTTGGTGTAATTAATCATGCCTTAGACAAATGTTTAAACATGCTTCTTCCATATCTAATAGTCAAAGATGTTAGGATTCTTGGTCAAAATCATGTCCCTGTGTTGTTAAAACAAGTGCTAACTCCCTGACCTTTTCTGAGAACCTAAGGATGTGCCTAAAGATACTTGAAACCTTACGACAAGTTCTTGATGTCCCAAGTCCCACAGTGGAACTCTGTATGGAATCACCAGCCAAGCTTCCTGTATCTCCTGAAACAAAACTAATGTGATAAAAGGATTATTATCCAGAGACGAGCACCAAAATTATTAACTCCTGCAGCACCTCAGACACTACTTTGCAAAGAATCCTTTCCAAATAGCCTGAAGGTAATGTTTTTGGAGAAGTGTAGACTGAGATCAGCTTCCTTTATTTGTGGCTCTTAAGAAAAACTTTCTGTAACTTTTAGCATGATTTCTAAATGAGGTAGCAAAATTATTACTAAAAATGGATTCCTCTACTATGTCAATTCATGTGTATTCATCAAATATGTAGTGAATATTACTATGTGCCAGCCATTTTATACATACTACTTCATTTAATCCTGTCTTAATGTTCATAAGAAAAGGGTCCATTTTAACATCTATTTTAGAGATGATGAAACCCGAGTTCAAGAACATTATGTAATTAGGCCAAGGTCACGGTGTCAGTAAAGGGTAGTTTTGAACATTAGCTGGCTAAGTTTTTTTCTCCTCCCATTATCCAATTCTGTCTCTCTTGTACAGGAGATTGGTATTGGGAGTACAAAAATGAGAAAGATGTCATCCCTGCTCTCAAGAGTCTCACAAACTATGTGGAAGGTGACAGGTAAACAAAGAAAAAATAACTAAGGGCCAGACTGAAATATCAATAAGCTGTGGTAGAATCATTAAAAAAAAAATAGTAATTACTTCTAGTCATAAGAATCTGGAAGGCCTTACAAAGGAGAAAAATTTGACATGGATTTTCATGATTGAACAAGATTTTGATTGATGGTGGACTAGAGAATGCCACTAAGTGACAACTCCCACTAGAATTAAGAGCGGAGACTGGGCTGTCAGACATACCTGAGTCTAAGAGAAATCTCAAAAATCAATTCTAGATATTGGAGTCATCAGAAAAACATCTAAAGAAATGTATTGTGTTTAAAATATAAAGCCATGTATTTAAAGTAAAACTAAGAAAAAAACAGTTGCAAATCAAAACCACAATGAGATGTCACCTCATACCTGTTAGAATGGTTATTATCAAAAAGATAAAGGGCGACCAGGTGGCTAGGTCAATTAAGCATCTGACTCTTGATTTCAGCTCAGGTCATGATCTCACGGCTATGGGATTAAGCCCCATGTCGGGGTCCATGCTCAGCCAGGAGTCTCTTTAAGATTCCCTCTCTTCTTCTGCCCCTCCCACCCCCAAACAAATAAATAAGTCTTAAAAAAAAAAAAAAAAAGACAAGAGAGAATGTAGAGAAAAGGGAACCCTTGTGCACTGTTGGTGGGAATGTAAATTGATATAGCCACTATGGAAAACATACAGAAGTTCCTCAAAAAATTAAAAATAGAACTACTATGTGACATAGCAATTCCACTTCTCAATACTTATACAAAGAAAATGAAAACACTAAAAGATACATGCACCTGTATGTTAACTGAAGCATTATTTACAGTAGTCAAAAAATAGAAATAACCTAAGTGTCCATCAATAAAGAAAATGTGGTATGTGTATGTGCATATATATATATATATCTCCATACAAAAGAATATTATAAATTTTGCCTTTTCTATTATATAGAATATTTATATATTAAATATTATAATTTTTTGCCTTTTCTAACAACACGGATGGATCTTGAGGGTATTAAGCTAAGTGAAATAAATGAGACAGAGAAATACAAAGCTCTCACTTATGTGTGGAAAATTTTAAAAAAAAATCGTAATCAATTCCCATAGATACAGGGAACAGATTGGTGGTTGCCAAAGGCAGAGTTAGTGGTAGGCAAAATTGGTGAAGGGATTAAAAGCTACAAACTTCCAGTTATAAAATAAATGATTCCTAGTCATATAATGTACAGAATTGTGACTATGGTTAATAATACTGTATAATACTGTATTGCATATGTGAAAGTTGCTAAAAGAGTGAATCTTAAAAGTTCTCATCACAGGAAAAAAATATTTTGTAACTGTTTGGTGATAGATGTTAACTACACTTACTGTGGTGACCATTTTGTAATATATACAAATGTTGAATCATTGTGTGGTACACCTGAAACTAATGGTGTATGTCAATTATACATTAATTTTTTAAAGAGACAACATTGGCATGGAAAAAGAAACAAACAAACAACAACCAAAAAAAAAACAAAACACCAGTATTAGCAAGCCTAATCCATCAATTTACAAAGTGGTCTAAGAATAACAACATG